>WEKX01026540.1:13603-40718 GCA_013390025.1 Pitta sordida | reverse complement strand
AACAAGGCAATCTCCTGTCCTCAGCCCAAAGATAGCTATGTTCTGATCCCTAGTTTAGGGGTGTCCAGGATGGAGAATTTGATTTTGTGTTAGCACCGAGGAGATTTTGGGACAATTTATCTATCTGTCTGATTTCTTCAGAATAATGCCAAGGACTGCATCACTTCACTAATGCTCAAAATATGTATCTGTTAAAAGAAAAAAATAGTAACTGATGGAGAATTAAGAAATGGTTATGAGGCATGTTCTGGCCAGGTACTGGCTGTAAGCACCAGCCTGGAAGAATTCATGCTGTATTTAGGTGACCTTCTGTGCTGAGTTTGCTGTAGCCATTTTTTTTCTGGCAGCGGTGGGGTCTATGAGGAGGCTGTTCTTTGAGAAGTTGCCGGAAGCGTCCCTCACAGCTGGCAGAGGTAATGTCAGCCAGCTCCTGGCTGGGCCCCCTGCCCGCCAAGGCCAGGTCAATTAGTAGAGACACAGACGCCTCTGTGATAATATATTTAAGAAGGAAAAAAAAAAGTAAGAGCAAGAAGAGGATGGCTGCAGGAGAGGAGCCATGAGAAGTTGTAACACCAATGCAGGCACCAAGGTCAGGACTGGAAGAGGGGGAAGAGGTGTTCCAGGCATCTCCCTGCAGCTCGTGGTCATGACCATGGTGAAGAAGCTGTGCCCCTGCAACCCATGGAATGGAGAGAACACAGGGATGCAGAGCTCCACCTGTAGCCTGTGGAAAGAGGAGCCCATGCTGGAGCAGGCGGATGCTGTAGGGAGGCTGCAGCCCATTGGAGCCCACACTGAGCAGAGTCCCAGGAGAGATGTGTGGCCCATGGAGAAGAGCCCACACTGTGTGGCAGAACTGTACCTGGTAGGATCTGTGTGCTTTGGGATGGGATCCACATTGAAGCAAGTCAGCCAGTGCTCAAAGAACTGCACCCTATGGAGTGACCCCAGGGCAGCAGAGCATCGAAGAGCTGTTGCCCCTCTTCCACTGGGAGAGGGATTGGACTCATGATGGAGAGGGTCATGAAAAACTGTCTCCCACGGGAGGGGGAGACCCTACGAAATGCAGGGAAAATGGCTGAACAGCAGCAGAAAAACACCAACTGCCTGGTTTTCCCCTACTCCTGTTCCCCTTTGTCTCCTGGAGGAAAAAGAGAATGTGGCATCTGTTGTAAAAGATGGAGGGGTGGGGGAGAAGGTTGCCTTTAAGATGATACTTCTCATGTTAAGCTCTGATCTTGTTAGAAATGAATCCTTTACATTCCACTTGGAGCTTGTTTTGCCTGTGACAGTAAAAGATTTCCTCATTCCTGTTGTAGTAAAAACCCTTCAGGGGTTTCTTTCCCCTTTTCCTCTCTCTTCTCCTGTTTGTATGGGGGGGAGGAGGAATGAAGTGAGAGAGCGGTTGTGGGTGAATCTCTGGCATCCATTCAGGGGCAAATCACAACACCTTTACCCTCTTTTCTTCAATGATCAGAACTCAAAATACACCACACACTAAGGTAAGTCTATTTACAGGCAACAGTGACAGAATCAGTCACAGGCACTTTGGGTACTGAGCAGCCAAGCAATGCTTGTAGGAACAGTTACCCCACTCTACCGAGACCAAAAGAGCTGTCCTGATGAAAGCAGGCATGATGACTGAGAGTATCTTCATCAGGGCACACCTATCAGGATGGACAAACAGCCAGGTGACAAGGTTCTGGCTGCAGGAGATGGCTGGGGGGGAACCTTCACAGTCCAGTCTGTATAATCATGGTGGCAGGGAAAGATGTTCCCCCTGAATTAAATCGTTGCAGTCACAACAAGGGCAAACTTCCTTCCACTCCCTGTCAAAGTGCAGGGTGACTTGTGAGGATTGTACTGCTTTGGGTACGAAATCAGTTTTCTGATTGCATAAGGGAAAAAAAAAATGTGAAACAAACCAATGAGCAAAAAAACCCCCAGAGAGTCAGTAGGGAAGAGAGGAGTGAGGGGGTCCAAGTGCGATGGTAAAATGTATGTTTGTCTCCCCAGACGCAAAAACACCCAACCCTATCTTCTGAACCAAAATCCTGATGTTGGAAGGCATTCAGGCTCAGAGGAAAATAACTGTAATTTGTGCGAAGAAGGCATTTGCAGCAATTCATTATAATTCCTTGCTTGCTGTCACCCGTCTCTAAAGTCACTGGCAATGCAGTACTTGTGTGAAGTTATTAAGGCCAAACTCTCTTTAGATTCATGGCAAGTGCCGAATGACAAGGCGAGAGCCCAGGCAGTGATAAAGTGAAGTGACATGCCATACCCCCTTCCTCTCCCCTACCCCATCACCACCATGCCAAGGATGAAAACACTGCAGATTTTGCAAATGAGAGCCACCTCTCCTCTCCCTGCCCTGTGCCGGGTTCTGCCTGACACACACACATCTCCTTGAAGCATGCACCCAGAGGAGGAAGCAGGAGGGAGTGGAGAAAGGCAAAGGAAAATGTGCTTTTCCTCACTTTCCTTCCACAAAGATCACTCAGGTTTCTCTCAGAGGTTCCCAGACAGATGGCATATATGTGAGATACAGAGATAGGCAGGCTGTGCAGAGGAGAAATCCAGGTGTTAACTTTTCAGCTAGATGAGATAAAGACACTTCTTAAAAATATATATGTATCTATCCATATATATAAATTGATTGTCAAGTTATCTATATCTAAGTTTATCCCTCTATTGGTGTTTCACTGTTCATTTTAGTAACCTGTTCGATTTAGACAGAGATGACTCTCTTGCAGTTGTGCAGACTCTCAGCAAACAAGATGTATAAGTAAAAGGTGATCATTCTGGAGATCAGGGCTCCTTTCAAAATGCTTCTCTCGGTCCCCTCCTGTTTTTTTCCTTGCATCCTTGGCCTGTATGTTTTTTTCCTTCTTCTGCCTGTCTCTTCCTAAGCTGGGCAGAAAAATCAGCTTAAAGGATAATACTGCTCAGCTTTCAGTAGGATAACATAGCCAGCCCACAGGGAAGAGAAAACCTCAAACTCAACCAGAACGATGAAAACAAGTGGGTTAGTAAAGGTCCTCCTAAAGCGACAGCTAAACCCATGTTTGCAGATACTCACAGGCTGTTGCTCAGCAGTGAGGATCTCTGGTTCAAATCCAAGTGCTTGCCAACAGCAGGGTTGTAGTGGGAAAATATCCTCTCCTCTCTCCTAGCCCCTTACTCTGGAAAAGCCATATGCTATTTTAGCAGTGTAGGGATGCTCATAGGCTCTGAGCACAATCTGTCAGAAGCCAAAGAGGAATCACCTTGCCCAAGAGAGTTCTGCAAGTTAAATTAACCTGCAGTAAGCTTCTGCTCATGTTTAGTTTTAAAACTGCAGTAAAACCTATATTGCAAAAACTTGAAAGAGATGAGCAAAGCTAGTAAGAGGCATTGGATGGGAGTAGATATATAACCACAGTTCACTGTGTGCTCACGCACTGGGTGTGGCCACCCCTAAAGTTATCCTTCACACAATGATACTGATCACCCACTTCACCTCTCCTGAGGCTGGGAAGAACACGTAGACCTTTTCAAGTATGTCTGAAAATTCAGTCATTCAAAATCTCAGGAAAGCAGGTTTGCAAAAAGTTTTCCATAATGAGTGCCTGAATCCAGGGAAAGGTCTATCAGTAGCCACCTATCCCTGCTCCCCCAGGAGAAAACGCAAATTCTGTTGACGTTTCTGATCTTAGCAAGGGAAGAGAGGTTTTTGCCCCTCAAACATCTGAGGCTTTGAAATGAAGTCACCTTCTTGACTGAACTAGATAAGCATATGGGGCACAGATGCTTCATGACAACAAAGGAGAGGGGCCCTGACTTCCCAAGGGATCACGGAACTCTTACTCCACTGAATTCAACAGGAGCTGGGTCTAGAATTGTATTGGGGAACCTAGGATTGAGTTAACGCTGAGCAAAGATTTCAGGCTGGGGCACAACATAAATGCTCCCACTTGTTTAAATTAAAATTGCCCATAACCCTTTTATTTCCTTGCATCTGATTCTTCCCTGGCAGATGACAAGAAATTGCTGGTCGTTTGCGGTTTTTCTTGCAGTGAAAAGCCACAATCAATCATGCTTTCTTCTGACCCTGCAGTCACAGGGAAACAGAATGAGTCTGAGCTATATTTTCAGACTCCACAGGTTGCTCTGACTCTGTATTTGGTGCTGCATCCTCCCTCTCTGCTTCCATGTTATAAAAGATCAGGACTCTCTTTTATAAAATAGTTCTGGCATTTCCATTATCACACATGCCTGAGAACAGGGATACGATTGCACTGAATAGTGTGAAAAAAAGAAAGGAGAAGGGAAAAAAAAAGAAGAAAAATCAAAGCACAGCCGACTTGATTATTTAAAGAGCTGGGTGAAATTTGCCATCCTTTTAAAGCATCCTGGGCTCTGGAATATCACTGTGTCACTTAATGTTTGCAGTTAAGTATTTACAGATCTGTTTCCATGGCAACCGATTCTTCAAAGTTACTTTTACAATTCTGTTTTCTAAAATGTGTTTCTTTGGTTGATTGCACAGGGATATTTGGAAAGCAGCCAGGTCTAAATCATGATTTTTTTCCCATTAAGGAGAGGTCCTTTCTAATCATGTTTAGTTAGTTCTTTGATGGCTTTATCTTGATTCGAAAATGTATTTTGTTTTTTTGTTAGCAGGTGGGAGAGGGAAGGGGAGAAAACACGAACAAGCATCATGGGACGCTGGCAAAAAAAAAAGTGTTAGAAATTAGGAATGTGAAATAACCTTGTCTGAGTTGATTTTATTTATCCTTTCATTGTTTAGGAGAGTAGGCCTTTAACCATAACGAAATAAATAAATAAATGTCCTGCTGACAGATTGAATGTATTTCGAGGCCACAGGAGAAGATGACTCACTTATTAATTAGTCAGGGAGATGGCAGCATGGGGCGGGATGATGAACACTAGGAACAGTGCAGACACTGAGACAGGCAGATTCAGTACGTGCAAGGATTGGTTGCCTGCAGGTGCACCAAAATACTTGAACAGAGTAGGTGAAGTTTCACCCCACCAGTAACAAGGCACCTCATGAAAAAGTTGCAGGGAAGGCGTCACAAGCTCTGCTACAGCTTCCTTTGCAATGGAGGGCAAGGTATTTTGAAATGTGTCTTTGTGAAGATGTGAATAATGTGCGCGTGTCCTGAGCCCACTGATCTGTGTGCTTCCCATTATGGCAGCACCATCTCCCCATCCCTACATCTGGCTTCTACTCCTTCCCAAACATACAAAAGGGAGCACAAGAGCTTAATCTAGAAAGCAACAAGTCAGGATGCATACATGTGTGGGATAGATGGGAAAGGGATGTACATCCTCCCTGTCATAAAATATTGCCCCTACTTGAAGTCAGAGACAAATTTAAACTTGTCAGAATGACTGATAAAGGAGTGTGCTTAGCATGAAAGGTGTAGACTTTGGGCACATGCTGGAGGAAAAGTCAGCCCAAAGGTACTTATAAACCTCATCACAAGCAAAGACTACTGCAACACTCAGCTAACCACCTCCCAGGAAACATTCAAGGTCAGTTTGGACGGGGGTCTGAAAAATCTGATCTAGTTAAAGATGTCCCTGCTTGTTGGAGGGGTGTTGGACTAGATGACCTTTAAAGGTCCCTTTCAACCCAAACTATTCTGTGATTCCATGATTCTATGATTCTGTGTTGCTGCTGATGGAGAAAGGAAAAGTATTGTGTTATTTGGCTGGATTCAATGGCTGAGGTTGCTGAAGGTGAGCCTTTAATATCATTAATAATCCACCGCTGTGCTACAACAGGCAGGTGGATATCTCTCAAGGGAAAAGTTAGGGCCAGAAAATAGTATTACAGAGCAATCAGAGTATCACAGAGCGTTACCTCAAGCATATTGGTGGGGTATCTGGCATTGATAAAGTAGAATACATATGGACAAGTAATTACAATAAGATGAAGTGCAATGGGAAGAGAGATAGTTTGATCCATATTTTCCTGTGCTTTGTGTGAGACTTTATCCAATGGTCAAATCAAGGAATGAGAAGTCAGGACTCCTGAACTCTCTTTCTGGCTCTGCCACTAATTAAGCATCTGACCATTCAGGCACTCTGCGCCTCCACTAATCTAAACTTTCAGAATTGTTGTCATGTTCAGTTAATTACTGTCTGCAAAAAGCTTAGAAACCTACACAGGAAAGATGTTAGACTGGTATCTTGGTTTTAATGTTAAAGTTCAAAATATTATAATTGGAGAACTGAAAAGTAGTGTGGAACTGAAAGTGAAGCAACAGAATTACAAGAAAACTTAAAAAGTGTATGAAAGCAAAGGAAAAAAATTCTTGAAGAATAAAGAAAAGAAAATGAAGACTCCTAGGTAGGTGATGGGCCAGGTGAATTTTGGCTGACTGAGATAATAAGCCACTCTTTTAAAACTTTTTCACTTTTTTCTCTTGCTGCAGAAATGCTCCATTAACTCTCAAAAAGATGATTGACCATTTGCCCTTTCTAGACAAAGCTGAAATATTAGAAACATCATAGCAAAACATATGACCCAGCTTTTGGCACACCCTGTGGCTTCAAACCTTTTATGCACAACTTAGAGTCTTGGAATCTGAAGGGAGATGACAAAGAGACACTGCCTTGCTGCTATGTTTATTAAATGGACAACAGCAACAAAGAGGACCAGGAGAAGTTGCAGGGGGGCAAATTTCCTCCTGGAGGGGGATGGAGAGACTTGATTTCTCCTGATTTATTTACCCTTCAGTGTATTGAGAGAAAAGAAGTCTTCACAGTGCATGGCCTTGAGGACAAAGAAGCAACAAGAGGTGGGTATGATCACTGCAAAGAAAACTCAGAAAGGAGATAAAATAACAGGAAAAGAAAGTCAAAATTAAATGTAATAACAATAGGGTTTGGCAGTGACCTACTGTATTTCTTAATTTTAGCTGACTGGCAGGTTCCATGTCTTCAAAAAATGGGATCCAAATCACAAAAAGAACAGGTGATAATAGCTACCATTACTACCTCCTCTTCCTCTCTCTGGTCTCTCTGTTGGCTGGTCCAGCTAAGTGAATGTTGCTGTAAGAAAAGAGAATGACCTGCCCAGCCCTACATAACCAGCTCTCAAGCCTCCAAGCTCAAGATCACAGTTGGAAAAGGAACAGAAAATCTTATCCATGCTCAATGATAGGGATTTTCTACTGCTGGAAAATAGTTCTTGACTCCAAAAAGCAGCAAAGGCACTGAACCTAACTTCATGACTAAATAAAGCAGTGTAAGGGGTCACTCTCTATCCCCACGGTGAACTGATGGAGACTGACCACACTCACAATAAATATATCTGCTAGTTTGTGTGAACTCTGCACAGAGTAGCAGGAGAGAAACTCCCTATGACAGGCCAGTGTTTGCCAAACCTGGAAATGAAGGGATGTACTCATGCCATGAGATGTGACACAAGAATGCATCAGCACCCATGAGCATGCAGAGCCTGCTGGAAACACAGTGGAGGACAGAGCAGAGAAGAAGGAGACAAGCATGGCAGAAGTGAATTCACACTAATTTTGGGAATCCTTGACATGACGTATGCCTTCATATGGGAACCTGTGATTGGTTTGGACATAGGCCAAAGCTGTCAAGGGATGTGCTAAGGGTTCAGTGCTGTAGGAAGCTGTAGGACAGGGCACATGCCAACATCCTGGACTGTTCTATTTACGAGTAAAGATGTAGGCATTATTATCCATAAAGGCAGCAACCTGTTTGCCTTCAGCTGATCTTTCTTTACACACTGTGGAGGAACTCAAAGCCAAAAAGTACTGTGGTGTAGGTTTTCTGGAGCACTCTTTAACATTGTGTGCTATTATTTCATTAGTATACAAGTACACATTTTTTTTCTCCTTGTTTATATGGGAAATATGTCAGAGAGGAGTCAAGACAAACTAGGCTTTCTCTCATAAGCTATGCTCTATAACACATTCATTATTTTTATGAAGACATCTTGGAAAGAAACTTTTCTAAGCCAGCAACTCTTTAAGACTTTCATATACAGTGTAATAAGTCTTTGTCCAGTCCTTCTGGAATGAAACAAGTTGACTTCACTAATAGTCTATTGAGTTTTCACATCTCTATTATAAATAATTTTAGTTGCAGACATTTAATTAATGTTATAAATATACTATTTACGATGTGCTTTGGGAAATGACTAGTTCTCCCAGTATACATCATGTTTTGGTTTATTGTTTTACTTTGCCTTGCTGCAGTGGCCAGGTGCCTTGCAGACTCCAAAGCAATCGCAGCCTTGGGTGTGGGGGCTTTGCCTTCATATTCACTCTGTCACTGGGGAGATGGGAGCTTATCATCTTCTTGTGGTCTTCAGGCATCTAATTTAAATGCAAATGGAGAGAGTAGTACGCAATTGAGGTTCATCTAAGGATTAAGTGCCTAAAAGTTAGATGCCTACCCTGAGCTTGTCTTTAGCCTGTCTATGCAATGAGAGGAGAACAAAACCTGGATATCCATCTACAAGTGGTTTGTTGATTCATACTCATTGTCTGGCCATTTTTCTCTACTGGGCCTGAGAGAAAATCAGGAAAGTCAGACCCTTTCCCCTTGCTTGTAAATGGTAAAAATAAAAGATAGGAATCTCATACCTATCTGATGAACAGACATGCACAGTGCTCTCCAGATTTAACAGGATTGCTTCAGACAGTATGAACTCTCCCCTCTGTGCTCAGACCTTGATCCATCCCTGTGGCTCTTTCCATGTTAAGAAATATGCTCTCAGGCATGGATTTCCAAAAAGAAACCAGAAGACTGAAAAACTTTGTTGGGATGAAAGTGCCGATCTGTACCAGGCTCCAGTGAAGATTCAGGACTGAGTTTTCACAATACTAATGCCATGGTAGGAGAGCCTCCAACAGAATAGACTTTGCAACAAAAAAAGTTGGTTTGCTACAGTAAGTCCTGATCAGCCTTTATACAGTAATTTCCACTAGAGGATCTAAGACTTCTCGCACAACTCACACTAGAAGGGCTGAAAACTCATGTGATGTTTGGCATTGTTATGACTCAGAGGTTTCTTTTTTTGATTGAGCACACGGAGGTACATTAAGTTATCAGGCCACAAGGAGCACACAATGAGCCAGTAAAGCATCTGACAAAACACAAATTTACATAGATGATCCTGGAGTTAAAGCACACATTTGAGAATTTAAAAATACTGAAATATATTTGGTTTTTTACATAGACACAAACTGTAAATCAGAATATTTCATTTTATCTAATGATGTCTCTAATTCCTCTCAAAATTCATGGAAAGCCTCTCTTTGTCTTGACTAAGTAAATGCTCACAAGTAGTTTTATGGATTTTATTCTCTGGCCACATGGGACTTGGCACACTGGGCTCCCAGTTCTAGTGAAGATCAGCTGATGTTACCGCTGTAATCCATTTCTAGGACTAAACATGAGCTTGTGTTCAGTTTGAGGGTCCTGGATATCAGTATAGGTTTTATACAGGTGCAAATGCAGTAGTATTCTCATGTAATGGTGGCACCTGTAAGATCCAACATGTGCAACATATGCATGTGCACAAGTACTCACACACACACACACAAGAGTCTTCTGATGCTTTTTATCTTGCAACATATTAATCTTGCGTTTCGCATTCTCTAAAAGCTTCACCATTATAACATAATTACTGCTGAAATTGACCTTTAAAATATATTCCAAATTTCAAATGTCTTTAAACCCCTCAGTGAGCACCATTTTTCAATTTCACATATTGTTTTCTTTTTTAGGAGAAGTGGGACAAAAGATGGGAAAGAGCATTAGCAAATGAATGTCAGCATGTGACATATGCGCGTAGTGATAAAGCAAAATCTTGCAAAAATTTACCTGGGCATTTTTAATATCCAGTCTTCAAGCAGTTACAATTTCCCTTAAGCTAAATGAAAATGTAATAAGACTAACTAAAATGTTGCATTTGTGTCTCACCCTTCCCTAGAGTAATTCAATCAATCAGTTTAGCGTCACTAATATTCAAATGTATATCTGAAACTGGCAATATTAAAGTTCAAGTACTCCTCAGCCTCTAAATACATTTAAACTACCTTTATTAGAACATGCACTTTCCTAAATTAGTATTAGTATTAGTATTAGTACCAAAAATTGGTTGTGTTTCTAACTACCCTTAAAGGAAAACATAGCCTTGCCTGCAAATGAGATACTGAACTGTATGTGGAGGCAGATTTCTGCAAAACAGCATCTAGGACTGAAAATGTGCATGTTATAATGCACTGATGAACTTGTATGTGCTCACATTACTGTGTAAATAAGAAAGTATAAAAACACATGGAACAACTTCCTTCTCGCAGCATATGTACCTAGCTTTGTTTCTTTCATCTCGCTATCTCAGGCAAGGGAGGGCAAAAGACATGGAGAAGAGGGGAGAAAACTCCTGTCTCTTATGAGGTACCCAGGGGGAGGTCTGCTGAGGAAAGGCACTGTCCCTTTGGTCTAGGAAAAGATGACATGGACTTATTTATGCAGTTTTCAGTTGTAGGGTATCCTGAGGATATCTTATGTCGAAAAGATGATTCATGGCCTCTCACCCTCCCTTCTCTCTCATAGGCAAGTGTATGGTCTTCACTCAGGACCAGTCATGGCAATCTCCCACTGGCTCACCCTTGGAAGTGTTCACGCAAAGGATGCTTTACAATCTGGGGTTAACAAAGCCCACTTAGACTGGGGGGAGAGGGAAGGGAAAGAAAGCAAGAGGCAACTGTACGCAGACAGGCTCCCAGCTTGTGAACTGTCTGTTCACAGGTACTCCTGAGCACACACAGGAGCCAAAGATCTGAAATCCAGCATAGTTCCAGCTTTACACTCAGCTTCTCAGGCCGTTGTGTGGTCTTAGTTCTGTCCTATTGACAGAACTGCCTGCAGCTCTGAGGTAAGCCTGGACCTGATCTGCACCTGCCAGAGGAGTCGAGGCATTGCCTGCCTGCTCTCCAAATCTTCACAGAATCATGGAATCACAGAACATTTGGATCAGAAGGGATCTTCAAAATCCTATAGTTCCAACTTCCCACTAGACCAAGTTGCTCAAAACCCCATCCAACCTGACCTTAAACACAAGGGCTGGAGCATCCACAGCTTCGCTGGGCAACCTGTGCCAGTGCCTCACCACCCTCATATCTTGTGTAAAACCTTTCCTATCTGATCAGAGGGTGCTGATACCCCAAAGGCATGAAACTTCAGGGGACCATCTCCAGCCTTGGGAGGCATGTGATTACATTACACTGCCAAAGTGTTGATCAGGCAGCTCCACAATGGACATAAAAGAAGATAGCCTCACTGAAAAACACTGGATTTGTGTCCATTTACGCCAGCTTACAATCCAGTCCATTATTTCCAATTAAGTTTGATGGAGGATTTATACAATCTCAAGTGTCAGTGTTCTGCCCCCTGACAGCTGCTTATGGTGTGACGTGTGTGCTGTAACCTGCTGGCCCACCTTACCTCTTGCTTTATGAAAAAATGCCATGCAGAGTCAAGCTTGGTAGAAATGAAGACAAATGAAAATAATTGGAAATCTCATTAGTGACCATCCAACAGCTTCGCTGAAAGGTAGAAGATTTTTGCTTTCCTTCTCATACGCCTGGTTTTAGGTTGTGAGGTTTTGTTGCGCATATCCTCCCCCCTGCTCCCCCCACCCCACCTTCTCCTTCATCCCTCCTATGGCATGGTGAGGTAATGCAAATAAATTGCTCTGCCTACTTTGCACAAAGGTTTACATATTGCTCCGTTGAGAAGGTTTTTGGTATGCCTACTACGTAGATGTAAGGGGGAAATATCTGTCTGTAGCAGTTCTAAAGTTTGTGTATTTTCTAACTAGCTCATACTGCTTTAGAGGCTTTAAGCCCTCCATAAGAAGTCCTTTTGCCTGTGAATCTTTTATGTTACACCTAGGTGTCCTCATTATAAGGGCTCTACTATTTGACAAGCAATGCTTGTCTCTACAGTCGGTGATGAACACAGCATGACAGGCAATGTGTGCCTCTGTCCAAAGCACTGAATCACAATAAAATGGTAAATTACTGTCTGTCATAGCTAGAAACTGAAGTGAGTAATATTCAATTCCCTATTCTACATAAGATGAGGTGGTGGCGGGGGAAGGGTGCGCTCATTTGGTGGTGGTGGGAAAAGCTTGTGTTATAGTCCTTTATATAGAATCTTTGCAATTGAAAATGTACCTGGACAATGAGAGAAAAAGCAAAAGAGGGGTTGTAGCAGGAGGAAAAAGATGAATTACTCGCAAATGGAATTATTGCTAGAATATTCTTGGACAGCTCAGAATTTGTTATTGTTTGGGGATCATCGGGACAGAGATATTTGCAAATGGGATTCACTCTTCTCACTCTCTGGCAGAAATATGGAGTTCAGTTTAGATTAAAATGCAATAATAATTGTGACTTGGACTGTGTGTCACTGCTTCTTAGAAAAGCCCCCATTAGAAAAGCCTCTATTTTAAAACAAGCTATTCATCATCAGAGCATAATTTCCAGTAAATATATTGTTTGTTCAACTGTAATGCTAGAGATAATGTTTAAAATTCTCCCCTCATATCTCATTATGAAATAATTGATAGCAACATGGCCATTTCGTTTCATTTGTGATGCTTTTTGTTGTTGCTGTTTTCTTTCTCTTTTTCTTTAAGGCAAACTCTTGAAACAATCAATATCAGCAGTTTCAAAAGTGTGATACAATAAATAAATCTCTCAGACAATGACAGAGAACATCCTTATTATAATAAATTTACCATAAATAAAACTGTGTGTGATATTCCTAAGAGCCATTTTACATGAATGCCTTCAAATTTTGTGGAAGGAGAGAGAAGGAGGGAGGGAGAGAAGATGTATATTCAACAAATTGCTTTGTTCTCAGAACCAGAATATTACATTCTGTTTGCTGTGTGGTGCAAGCAAATTCCTTTCCCCTTGCATAAGCACACTGCAGTGTTTGGAGTAGTTTAATTAATACTGGCCTTGGTTACTATATATGCATCCTCTTAACGAGACACAGCTCTGCTACAGCAAAGTTTTTAACTTATCTGCTGTCTCACAAAACACTTTTGGAGTCTTGCTCTTGAAATAGTGTAATAGACCAAAATCAGTGAGGAGTAGCTCTTTTTGCCACCAAGGTCCAGTTTTAAAGTGACCCAGCAAGAACATACTAAACAGGTTTAAATATCAACACAAGCCTGAAAAGTAGTTTATACTTGGCTTAGTACAGTATAAAATTTCATTTCTTGCAGCTTTTTCCTCTCATTTCATACGCCACAATCCGGAATTTCATGTGAGATTGAATTTTCAGATGAAATTTCTCCTCTCCCTCTCCTTCCCATCCCCTCTGGCTTTCAGTAAAACTGGGGCTCCAGCAGGAACTTGGCACTAAGCTTCCTCAAGCCTAAAACATGTGCTTTAATTTAAGTACATATGTGAGTGATTTTCTGAAGAGGAATCAAACATATTGTCAGCCCTACAGAGATGTCTTCCCTGACTCTGAACAGCATGCTTCAGAAAAGACACAAAAGACCATAATAAGGCAGACCTTTATGCAAGACTTGGTAGTGGGACATTGTGTACAGAGGTGGTAAGACTGTCAGAACCAAAGAAAATGGGATCCTCTGAAATTTTTGATGGCTGAGGTTGAAATACTTCTTTGCTGAAAATATTATGCTTTCCTTCTGACTTGTGCTGGTGTTATCTGAACTTCAGAACTATATTTTTTAGGGAGAAAATAAGAAATAATATTTGGTAGGTGGTATATGTTTTGTTATTAATAGCAATACTTGTCACTCAGATGTCACTTTTTCATCTCCATTTACATAATTAACTAATTCATCTTCACCATCACTGCAAGAGACAGAGCTTTTCACTGAGGCAGCACGGGAGCTCACATATTCGGGGCTGTCACTGTTCACAGGTGGGACCAATTCTGTACGAAAAACAACTGGCCTGTACTTAGGACAGGGCTGTCTTAGGACCTTGTGCATGGATATGTGCGGGTTTGAGGATGTCTAAGGAATGTCATGGTGCACAAGTTCACGGAATTTGATGAGATTCATCTGTGAGTCCAGAGGGAACAGACAGATAAAGTGGCTAAGCCACTGCCCATCATATTTGAGAAAGTGTGGGGTCTGGTGAAATTCTCTCCATCTGGAAAAGGGTAAATATAACCCCATTTACAACGGGAAAAAAGGAAGATCTAGGGAACTACAGGCCAGTCAGGCTCATCTCTGTGTTCAGAAAGATCAGAAAGAGCAGGTCCTTCTGGAAACTGTGGTAAGGTATTTGGAAAATAATAAGGTGATTGGTGATAGCTAATCATGTCTTCACTAAGGACAAATTATGCCTGACATATTTGGTGGCCTTCTACAGTGAAGTTACAGCTGTGGTGGATACAAGAGGAGTGGCTGACGTTGTCTATCTGGATTTGTGCAAAACACTTGACAATATCCCGCCTAACCTCTTTGACTAAGCTGGAGAGACGTGGATTTGACAGATGGACCTCCCGTGAATAAGGAATTGGCTGGATGGTCACATTCAAAGAACTGTGGTCAATGGCTTAATGTTTAGGTCAAGAACAATAATGGATGGCATTCCTCAGGGGTCAGTACAAGGACCACTGCTGTTTAACTAAAGGAGTATTTACTAGGAAAAAGTTGTCTTGTGGTATCCCAAGAGGCATCTCAAAGCTCTGCCTAACTATGTGGAGAGGGATACTGTGCAGAATCTGTCCTCATTACACCCCTCTCCAGCACTATCCCTGTGTCCTGGTGACTCCCTGGTCCCCTAGGTACTTGGAGAGTGCTGGGGATAGGTTGCCAGTCTCATCAGTTTCTCCACACCTGTAGGACCATCAGATCATCAGGACATCCATTCAGAGCCATTATTTGTCATCAGTGGAAACACATCAGTGGATCAGTTGATTCTGATCTATTGTCAGAACCTGCATGGGAGGAAGACTCCTGTGAAATCTGCCCTTCCTGTGGTTTAGGTTGACACCAACCTAAGCAAATCACAGCAGTGACAAAGGCCAACCTGTGGACTTGACTGTAGGCTCCATCTGTTTCCTGACATGGTTATATTATTTTGTTCTTTGTGTTCGCTTTTCTTATGTGATGACAGAACTTTTGCATTAGAACCCAGGCAAAAGCACCTTGAAGTTTGCTTTTCTGCCTTTTCTGCAATGAACATATCCATAGGCAAATACCTCCACTCTCTCTGCAAACAACTCTTTTAATCCTGCCAAAACCCAGATATGCAATGATGGCTTCAGTGGCACAGGTCCTGACCCTTCACTAAAGATCGCAACATCATCTCCTAGTGCTAACCTCAGGCGAATAAACAGAACAAAGCAGTCGAAGCTAGTTTTAGTGAACAGCAGAGGGCAGAAAGGCCATGCAGGCACCTTGCTGGATTCCCCTTCTTCCCTGTTGGCATAGAAACAAATTACTTTTGCCACAGGGTCCCCAGGGTGACACCAAAAATTAGACTGCACAGTCTTCCCATGGGTTTAGGCATGTGCTCTGCCAGCTGTGGGGAGCAGTGGGTTTTGTTCCAGGGGCACATCCATCTGCACGTGCATGGGTGGACCTCTCTGCCAGAAGGTGATTTGTCAGAACTTGCAACAAAAGTCAAACCCTGCAATTATAGGGAGTGGCGATACTAAAAAGAGAGATGTAGAACTCCCCAGCATGCGCTTGGATTTATCATATTGAAAGAACATAGTCCTCTTTCTACGCAGTTGCGGTTTTTGATAAACGGCCTACATTAGGGCACCTCCAAGGTGCTTTGCATCATTAATTACCAGGGTCTATGCTGAAGAGGATGTTAATAAAACTTGTCTCTTGCATGGAAGTGAGAAATCTTACTACCTGATGATTCCTGATGGAAGAAGATATTTCTGAAGCCATGTGTGCAACCTTGTACAGGTAATAATAACAAAACACTCAAGGGAGTCTTTTATGTTTCAGGATGTCATTTTTCTTTTTGATTTATAGGCTGCTAATGGCTTTTCTCCTTTTTTTTTCTTTTTTTTTTTCTTTTTTTTTTTTTTTTTTTTTTTGAGCCAAGAGCCGTGGTAAAAATCAACTGATGACACTCAGATCCAGAGAAAAACAGAAAAGAAAAGGAAACAGAACCGAATAAATAAGAGTTCCTCTGGGAGGAATGCCAGACATTAGTTTTGCTATTATTATACTGGAGAATCTTATAAAACTCTAGCCATTAATAATGGGCTCTGCCAGATATTGATAATTTATTCAAATTGTAGGTCTAGATTTGAGGGAGCAGATGTTCCTCATGCAGACACTTTCAGAAAATGAATTCTAAAGGAAAAAAAAAACCATTCGGCACTATCAGTAGAGAGGAAAGGCAGTATTTTAGTGTGCAGTAAACATCTGGGCTGTCTTCTATTTTTATTGCCTCTCTTGCCCCTTTTTCTCTCCTACCCATCCACCCTTACTGCTGGATGATTCTGTTACTCTTCTTCTTTGATGATAAATAAGTAAGTAGGTAAATAAATAAATAAACAAACACTGTGCTAGGCCTCCTGCCTGTGTTAGAATAGATCATGACAGATTTCACTAGGGCTAATGGGACCTGACCAACTTCAAATCACTTTGAATAGGAGCAAAGCCTCCAAACAAGCCATCTATTAGTAAGTGTAGAAATTAATTTTGATCAAAACCAAATTTTTTTCCAGTCATTTCATCGTTTTGAGGATGCTTTACCCAACATGGGGCTTGGTTTTACCCTCCGGCAAACTAACAGATGCTCCTGCTTTCTTTCACTCTTTCCCTCTGCCTTGCTAGGTTGGAGGAAGACTGGGTATTCATAACCCCAAAATCTCACTGTCACAGATGGTCCAAATTGAAGCAAGCTGTTCTATCACCTTCTCCAGTTGTTGGCCGCTCCATTTGAAACCACCCTAGACATGGTGCACAGAATGTGCTGTGTGTCCAAAAACTGTTAAACATATTTCCTTGGGCACTGTGACAACTGTTGATGAACACTAAACTGCAATGCTTGCTACCAGTGGTCCTGTTCTTTCCAAAAAAGAAGTTAATCTCTAGGACCAAATCCAGAGGTCATAGCAAGATCATGTTGGCCAGATCTTATCCCTGGGAGACCACTTTGCTTTCTACAGATCTGTGTGGTTCTGAACTGCTTGGAAACGTAAGAAGGTCCAAGACTGCCAAGGGAACTAGGATGGTGGTCTAATTTTCAGCACTTTGGAAATGATTGTACAGAATTGCATTCCCAACCAGTCCCATTTTACAATTCCCTCCCTATTCCAGCTAATCTCATGCAATAATTTGTCTTCCAACCAGTCACACGTTGCCATCTGTCTCTGCTCCTGACTGATCCTAAGTTACCATCTGCCCCTGGCTGGCCTTTTTTTAGCTATACTCCATTTTCAGAGGTACATAAATGACGATGCTGAGGGATGTCAGTCCTTCAGGGTGTCTAGTCCAACCCTCTGACTGACACTGGGTTTTCACAGCCTGCAGGGACCCAGGCACACCCCTCCTAATTACACATGCAGCCTCCCTCTGCAGTAACTGCTACAAAGAATTGTTTGCAAACAAAAGGAGCCAAAGAAGGATTAGTCCAGGGATCTGCATAACAAGATGAGGGAAGTACCAGGAAGGGGAAAGAATAGTCACAACCAATTTATGTGCCAAAGTGTGTGCAGATGCAGTTGTGGGTCACTGCACATGCCAAATAACCCTAAAACTAGTTAAGAGTCATTCTGCTTCCCGCTTCCTGTGCCCATTGTCTGCAATGACAGGCATCCAGGGAAGGCTCTTGCATGGTAAAAGGCTAAAAGTGTTCATGTCTAATGTCTCTCCAAAGCTTGAGTTATGGCTTTCGAGACCTTTACATGAAGAACTCACACTGTTTCTGAAGCTGTCATTCTTGGAAATATTTTCCCTTTGTGAAAGAAACAGAGCATAGCTGTTGCAACATTCCTCTGGGGTAAAATGTCTCCTTTTTTTCTTCTATATGTTTAGGTGACAGGAAAAACCTCCAAGTTTCACTCTGATGGTGACAGCACTTCACAGTTGGATAGTAGAAGGGGAATAGAGTCAGTAGTTCATTTCCCATCCTTTGCAAAACTGCCTTGGCCTCTAACGCTGCACTTCACCTGCATGATGCATGGAAAAGAGTTGAAGGATCAAGGCCTAAAAAGAGTCTCTTAATGTTTCCAGTGCCCAGTTACCGGTTGCCACTAACTTTGCAAACTTTATTGACTATTGCTATGTCTGGTGCTAAGTATCTTCAGACTTCATTCCAAGTAATGGGAAAAAAAAAAATCGAGGGGCAATCAGCTCGTTCCATGATGAATGAAGCCCATGTCACTCAGAGAAAATGAATATTTCTTTGCAATAATGACCAGATGGTAGCAAGACTCAGATCCGAATTAAAACATGCATGATAAATGCCAAGAAAACACAGAAAGACAAAAACCCAACCTGGAGTGAAATCTCTCTATAAATCTTTCCCCCCTACAACACAGGCACTTCTAATGGGAATTAAATTATTAAGAGATGTTGCAAGGAGAATACAAATGTGAGACTCTTCCTCCTTCTTGGAACTTTTTAAAAGAGTATTTCAGCACAGCCAGCTGGCTTTTCTTCTCTGTATGAGACAGCACTGGGCTGAATAGGATCTTTTCATGTAGAAGCACAGGCAAAATACTAATCCAGAAAATAAATTATACATTGGAGTTGGCATAGAAATAGCATATATTTTGCCTTCTGTAGAGTTGACCTATAGAACTCCTTGCTGCAAGAAATTATTGCAGCTGAAGGTCTTCAAGGACTTAGAAAGGGGATAGTATTTGGAACTGGATAATCTTTAAGGTCCCTTCCCACCCAAACCATTTTATGAGTCTATGATTCTATGATTTGCAGATAGTAATAGCATTCAAAATTATACTAAACAGAGAAAATGTGGGAAGTGGTTTTACAATATCTTAGTTCCAGGTGGATACTAAAAATAAATTACTGATGTAAGAAAGAAGTGCTGTTATGAAAAAATGTAGAATCCACAATTTTTTCTGATACTTTTTCACGAGGTATATGATATTTGAAAATGCTATGATCATGAGAAAGGACAGTAAGTACTGCTGGAGCTGATCTAACATAGCATTTGTAGGGATTTTTGAAACAAGTCTTTGTTTTGGCATCCTCCTGTATGTCTTCTAGATGACCCGAACCTAGCCCTTCCCTGTCCAAACATATAATATCCTCAGAAACCTTAATTTTTAACTGCCTATTTCTGATCCTACATGATCCTTTCTATGTCTCCTTCTTTCTATTTGCAAATCTCATGGTGATGCAAAATAGATGGTCTCTCACAGGTCTGGCTGGTCTCTTCCTGTACGTATTGACACCTTTTCCCAGCACTAAGTTAATGAGAGAGATTAAATTACAGAGGCACACGCACACTTTGGAAGGAAACATGGTGTTTGATCCTGCCAAACTGCCAAGCTCTACTTAAAACCGATAACAAATGTTCTTCCCCAGCAAGATGTGATTAGCTTTTATACCTGTGCAGATTGTACAAACACACAGGAGGGAGCTTTTAAATATCATTGATTTGCCTATTTGAAATTATTAATTTCAAATTCGGCTGGAACAACCTTTTCTAAATTACACTGTGTCAGTGGGAGTTAGAGGACCCACAAGTCTAAGCTTAACTTAAGAATTGGAGGTAGGAGGGCTAAAGAAGAAGGAAAAAAAACACCTGAAACAACTAAAAGTCCATTTAAACTCAGTAGGTTTCCAGTTAATTACATTTTCACACCTATCCCAGTAGTTACAGATGTATTTATAATGTATGCCTGCCTCTGTGGTTACTGAATACTGCATTCTCCACGGACTCTAAGGGCCAGCATTTCTTTCCTACATCTAAAACACCTTCCATTTTAATTGCAGTCACATCCGAATACTGTTTGGGTTCAATTGTAATGGCTCTAACTTATTTTCTTTGCTCCCCATTTTTCCTATTCTTTTCCTCTCTCTTCTGCATTGAAAGGAACAACTAGAGGTACAGTGTGGAGACATCACTAATATCTGAAGAGGCTTGTTTGAGGACACATCCACCATTTGGCTGTGCACTGGGAGAGATCCACTCAACTACTCATCACAGCATGCTCAGAACATACCCAAGCTCTTTTGGATATGGATACACTAATTCATCCTCATCACAGCTGCTTCCAGGGAATGAACCATTTTTCTTCATAAAAATTTCTTCCCTTTAAACCCTTCCTGAGGTAGAACCCTGTGATCTGCTCTCCATGCTGTAGGTCCCTCAAAAGGGTCCCTGGCTGAGATTCAGCTCTTCATCTCCAAGTCACAGCTTGTGTCCCATAGCTCTGTGGAGTCAAACAGGCTCCTCCAGAAGTCAATTGCTCTGTCTTTTTTTAAAGAGGTAAATTGTCATCTGGAATTGCCTTTCCTCTCTGTTGGCTTTTAAAGGAGCCATAGATGACTAGCTCAGTCACAAATACCCAAATTAAACCAGATGAACCTACCTGAGGACACGTGTCAGGCCCATTTGAAGGGGGAAGGAATAAATGTGAGTACACCTCAGGGAATGCAACCAATTTTAGTGAGCCCATTCAGTTCATGTGAAAAGTTCCTACCCCTTTGGGCTGGAGAAACAAGGAGCCGAGACAGAGAGTTAGTTCTGCAAATGTCCTCCACTCCACTATCTCTTCCTGTGGAATGACCAACTTTTTATGAGCTTGCCTCTTGGGGATGTGGTTCACAAATCTTCTGAGGAGCACTGGAGAAGAGCCTCATTATTGTTTTTCTTAGCTTGTATGCCTTTGGCCTCTCCAAATTCCCTGCATATTCAACTGAAGCTGTATAACAACCACTTCCCAAAGGGTATGACACACTGAATGACAGTGTCAGGTCTGAAACACCAAAGGTTTCCAGCACAGCAAAAGGTTTCTTTAGGGCTTCATAAAAGCAAGTCCTACAAAAAAAAAGGGGGCCATCACAGACTGAAGATGTCTTTCAGTTGTAGAACTAAGAACAACTCCTCGTCTTGCCTTCTTTACTGTATCCCCCAAATGTGGGCAATGAGACTGACTTCAAAAACAAAACCAACAAAATCAAAGTGATCATGTGTCTGAATTTGCCCCCCTAAGAAGAAAATGTCAGAAGAGACTGCACTGGAGACAAACTAGTTATATTGCTTAATGTATGACTGGAAGGCTTTCTAGTATACTAGTGCTGAGGATAGGGTGAAAACCTATCTGGAACAGAACAGCACTCAGGAGATTATTCACAGCAGCAGCATAAACAGGGAAAATTTACTAGAGTATATAGACCGCCCAAGTATGCAGTAAATGAGCTTCACAGTAATGGAATTGCCATATCCTTCTGAATTGTACCTCTGTAAGGCTACCCTGCTGTTTCAAAAGCAAATTCAGACTAGTTGGTAGGTGCTCAGGTGATTAGAACACAAGCCACAGGGACAAGATACACCATCTAAGTTGATAAGAATAGCATAGACTGCTCTGCCAGAGCAAAACCAGTATGAGCACTCAAGGAGACAAACCGGTTCTAGAAATATGGCAAGAGCTAAGGTTTGCAGAAATACTCACCAGAAGTGATGTCAGACTATCTGAAAACCCAACCTGTGATTGTTGTAAAAGGCAGCTATTCATTTGTTGTCAATCAGCATAGCTCCATTGATGTCAGCTTCTTTTCACTGTAGTCTAATGTGCTGTTTCTTTACTAATGTAATGTAATATAATTTCAGACTTTTTAAGACTTCAATGGAGTTAACTTGCACCAAGTGATGGTTTGGTTGACAGCCTGATGCTGAACATTCTGAAGAAGGCAGAAGTAAGACTACAGAAGCATCCTTCCCTCGTGTCAGGGTGTTTGCAGAGCCACATCATTACTCCTCAAACCACAGAATCACAGAATCACAGAATATTATGAGTTGAAAGGGACCCACAAGGATCATCTAGTCCAACTCACCATCTAACACCCGTGCAGAGACTGAAAGCCCATCCCAGAGCGGTAACACAACCTAGTTCCCTCTCAGTCTAGCAGGCCACTCCGAGACGGAAGGGACCCAGGACCATCCAGCCCCACACCCCCCAGCTAGACCATGTCACTAAGCTCCTCATCGAGTCTTTTCTTAAACACCTCCAGGGACGGTGACTCCACCACCTCCCTGGGCAGTCCATTCCAATGTGCAATCACTCTCTCTGTGAAAAACCGCTTCTAACACACACCCCTTCTAACCATTTCAGTTTACAGTCCTCTCCCTACATATCTTGAAGAGCCTTAAGAATGCAACCAAATGCAGCCTCCCTACCCAGCTATCACAGCTGATCAGCAGGTGGCAAAACTGATGCAGTAAGATGCTAGCTGGTTCACAAACACTGCACAAGTTTACCTTTTCTTCCTGATTTTTCACTTTCTCCTTGATTACACTTATATCAGCAGTAGTCAGCATGCAGCCACAGCCAGCAGCTTAGTGTTCCTAAGAGTAGTTCTACAAGCCGGGGAATGTCTATGGTCATCTCTATGTCACTATGTCACAAACACTATGGTCATCTCATTGTCCAAGGAGAGGTTTTGGACTTGGGTGTTCTGCTCTTGTTGTCTCTATTGTTTTTTTACTGATGTACAGTATACCTAGGCATGGTTTGGGATGTACCACAAGCCAGGAAGCTTTCCCAGCAGGAAAGGATGATTCCGTCTTGTTTTAGGGAAAAGCATATTTCTACAAGCCTGGGCATGAGGCTTCACTTGTCTACAGAGTAAGAGGAAGGCTGTGGCTATGACAGAGGTGTTTACTCAGATATCCTTTTCTGGCACTAACATCATCGTAATGAATTCACCTTTTTCTAGCCAGAGCTCACAGGTGCACATGTTATTCTGA
This sequence comes from Pitta sordida, assembly GCA_013390025.1. NCBI lineage: Eukaryota > Metazoa > Chordata > Aves > Passeriformes > Pittidae > Pitta > Pitta sordida. The sequence continues at coordinate 17,745 of WEKX01026540.1, read as the reverse complement.
GTTAGAAGGGACCCAGAGGATCATGTAGTCCAACTCCCAAGCGAACGCCCATCCAGGGATCAGACTCACAAGCGTGGAACCACGGGCACCACGCTCCATCCATCCAAGCCTCCCACCAATTAGACATGTCACTGAGCTCCTCACTGAGTCTTCTCTTAAACACCTCCAGGGATGGTGACTCCACCACTCCTCCATGCGCAAACCATTCTACTGAGAGATCACTCTCTCTGTGAAAAACCTCTTCCTAACATCCAGTCTAAACCTCCCCTAGTGTAGTTTGAGACCATGTCCTCTTGTTCTGGTGTCGTCAGCCTGAGATAAGAGATTGACACACACCTGGCTGCAACCTCCCCTCAGGTAGTTGTAAACAGCAATGAGGTCACCTCTGAGCCTCCTCTTCTCCAGGCTGAACAACCCCAGCTCCCGTAGCTGCTCCCCATGGGGCTTGTCATTTAAGTGAGATACTTGTACTAAGACACAGGGAAAAAATGCTACACAGAGAGGAGGAGGTGCAAGGAGGAGGTGCCTCTCAATGCCAAGAACATCTTACTTCTGAGATGCTGATCAGCTAAGGGGTATTTTGGTATCCCTGCTGGTGGCTCATAGCTCCTGGATGATGAGGCCAGAGGCAGCTCACAAGGAGGGGCTCTCTCTGAAGACAGGGTTCAGTCATTGTTCCTGGCTTTGTCGGCTTACTCAGCAAAGCAGGAGAATAGCAGATGGGGAAAGACAGCAAGGAATGAAAGCAAAAATAAACCCTACCAAACCATACAAAAATGTTTTCGGTTCCTGTCAGGAAAAGAAAGATTGAAAATGACATCAAGTCAGCACTCATTGATTCTCTTTTGTTATAACCATTATACAGAGCCTTCCATTCCCTTATATTTTCCTGAATGACAAAGTCACTGTCTGAGCACCTTAACCCAGAGTCTCTGGGGCACTTTCTTCCATCTTCTCCTTTAAAATTATTATTATTATTTCTATTATTATTTTTTCCTCATTGTTTTTAAATCACTCTCTATATAAAAGTCGTTTTTCACATTAAATAACATCAGATGAGAGCTCTCCATAGTCAGAAGAATGAAACTGTCATCTCTAATTTGCCTGGCAGAAGCCGCGTTGACAGGAAGTTGTCTGTGGTTGTTTAGAAATAAAATAATGCTCTGAGGAGAAGTGCAGAAACTTAATAGGACTTTAAAAACAACAGGAGCCATGGGGACTGCAGATGGTTCCTAGGCCTAAGGACTAAATAAACAATGATTTTATAGGCAAGAATGTAGCCTAGGGGAGATGGCCTCTAAAGAGATGTTCACACATATTGTGTCCAACATCATTAGACTGCCCGGTGGGAGCAAACGTTCGGCAGTTAAAGACATTTTGAAAAGGAAAAATCAGCCTCAAAAGATGCTTTAAATGAACAGGAGGTGGAAGAGCAAGCCGTCTGAAGAACTTCGCGCAGCTAAATGACTCACCAAACATCTGTCTCAGGGACCAATAATTTGAAACTGATTGACTTACTGGGTGTAAAATATATAGATAAATGTAGAAGGGGGGAAAAAAAGGAAAAATCATCCAAAAGGGAAGGTGTGATTTGCTGCAGGGAAACAAGAAATGGAGGTTGTTGAGGAAGGGGGGTCAAGAGGGGGAAGATGGGAGATTCATAAATAAGTAGTGATAAAGGCAGCAGGGATGAGCTCTTTCAAAGGTCCAGAATGCAGCTCATATTCTCTCTCTCTGAGGTTTCATTTAAGCCTGGCACATCTGAGTGCAGAGAATAAAAAAAAGAGACAACCTGATATTCACTGATTGAAAAAGCAAACACAGGGACCAGCTTCGAAAGGGATCCAGCACCGCGATTTCGAAAATAAGGGCCTTGGAACAACAAGTGCAATCTTCTACCCAGGGCTACTAAACCCTTTCTGTCAAACCATTTACATTTATAAGGCTTTCAATCATGTAGTGGTTTTATTTTTTTTCCCTTTCCCCACTTCCCGCCTCCCACCCCACCTCCTCTCTCCCTCTCTTTTCTGCAGAGCACTCATTTCAGACTCACTCTTTTGTTACACCTGTTTGCAAGTGGGTATTTCGCAGTTAACTTCAGCTGGCCTCTTCATATTTGTGGCTTTCAAGAAAGGCAGAAGGTGGGGTGAGGGAAAGAGCCAAGACAGGCTTTTTGTAAAGAGATGTGGTAAATTTTGCATCTAGCATTTTTTGGCTGGAGGGTTTGCTGCAAAGAAAGGAATGTTGATGTTGCAGCTGCTGCTGGAGAGACCTTTTTCTGCTATGGATGGAGAAGAACAGCAAAATCCCTATTGTGTTAAAGCTAAATCCTTATTTTTGTATCTTGACAGCTCTATATACATTAATTACCTGGGAACAAGATTACATTTTTGAAATAACAAATTCTTTTACAATGGTAAAGATCAGATTTTTTTCTTTGGTAGCAATGTCAAAATGCAACATTTTGACATGTTTCAGATATTTTTTCTCTGTTTTTTTTTCCAGATGAAAGTTTCTGTTTTCAATGATATGGCATTTCCTAACAAACTTAGTAACAAAAGAAGCCGACCCAAACCAAGCGAAACACAATTTGATGGAAAATTTCTGACCCTCTCACTGGACAAGATCTGCTTTTGTTATCCAGTCTTACTTTTTAGCCTTCCTTTGGAGCTGGCAGTTTAATTGATGTGAACCATGATGACCTGGTTTTTTGGTGTTTTTTTTTTCTCATCTGAGAGTACTTGGATCATATTCTGTGTCCCTTGAAGCAGTAGAAAAATAGCACCGATGCTCTTGAAACTAACAGGATGCTCATCACCTTGGGTTTGTAAGACGAACACCAGATAAAGAGAATCAATAATCTATCTCAGAGCAGCAAAAACATCAGAGCAAGCCCTTCCACACAACCCTCAAAGGCTCACAGTGAGTCACCATCAGCAAATGCGGATCTTGTTTATGCCTCTCACGCTATCAGGATAACACACTAGAAATAACAGTGCTATTTAGATTTGCGTAGCATTTGTAGGACAGAAACAAGCCTCTCAAAGCTCTTGGCAAATGTAGTTGAAGCATCACAGTTCCCACTTTGCAGACTGAGCAAAAGTATGACCCTCAAGAAGCTCCATACAGGCTGGAGCTTCCTAACGAGCAGCTCAGTGCCCCATCACCCCTTGTCCCCATGTCACCAAAGACATTGGTAAGGATACCAGCTTTGGCTGCAAGCACTTAGGGTAGAGAGCCACTTAAACACTTACTTGACCCATTTCCACAAATACTCTATTCCCAGGAGACAGTTTTAACCATGACAGAAAGGGTGATGCCTAACACCAAATGTTTCTGGAGAGGGAACAAGTGGTAACTTCTAATTGAAGCGGATGTTGAGGAGCAAGCTTGGCTCTGCCCCTCGTGCTCAGCCACCATCTCTGCATGTGATGTTCCTCCACTTGCCCAAACCCGTGTTTTCAAATGTTGGTCCCTGAAATAAAATTTCTGAATCCTTATTCAGATATCAAAATAGTTGGCCTCCATCTCAAAGTTGCTAAGCAACCGTTGCTTGTATTGGAACCAACAAGATCTGCAAACACACAGAGATGCCTTCTCCAAACATGTAGCGGTACCACGTCTGGCAAGCAGGTCACACCGTCGGTCCCTGAGTACTGATTAAGTTTGCTGCATTTAGGCATATGTACATATGAACTGACCTTAATTTCTTTGTGCCTTCACAGAATCACAGAATCACAGAATGTTATGAGTTGGAAGGGACCCACAAGGATCATCTAGTCCAACTCACCATCTAACACCCGTAAGGAGACCGAGAGCACATCGCAGAGCATAACGCCAACCTGGATCCCTCACAGTCTAGCAGGCCACTCCGAGCCGGAAGGGGCCCAACGTCATCCAGCCCTACACCTCCCTGCTAGACCATGTCACTAAGCTTCTCGTCCAGTCTTCTCTTAAACACCTCCAGGGATGGTGACTCCACCACCTCTCTGGGCAGCCCATTCCAATATGCGATTACTCTCTCAGTGAAAAACCGCTTCCTAATGTTAAGATTGAACCTCCCCTGGCGTAGCTTGAGGCCGTGCCCTCTCGTTCTGGTGTCGTCAGCCTGGAAGAAGAGGTCCACACCCATCTGGCTGCAA
>WEKX01026539.1:73388-88107 GCA_013390025.1 Pitta sordida | reverse complement strand
ATGACATGGACGAGGGAATTGAATCCCCTGCAAGTTTACATGAGCGACTGAAGCTGGTAAAGATAGACTGGTAGCATCTTCTGCTGTTGTAACAATTCTATAGTAAAATATACACGCAAAATACCAAAGGGTGTAAGTCATTCCATTAGCCTTGTTCATACAAATAAGACCTTCCAGCACACAGTGGGTAATGCAGGGTTCCAACTTTTGATTTGCTGTCTCACTGGATCCAGTTAGACATCAAATATCTTCATTTTCAGTTTATTCAGGACTGAAGCATTAAGAAATTCCTATGTGAAACAACAGTTCTTAGAGTGCTTTCTAAGTATTTCTGACACTAATGATTTCTATTATAAAATCATGTTGAAATAGAAAGTAAAGGTATTGCCTGTCAAACTGAAGAATTATGTGTTCTGGCCTTCATTTTCTTTTGGTAGAATTTCTATCTATTGTTTGTCTCAGAAGCTGTAGCTATCTGATAACTTGTTTAATCCAAAGATAAGTGGAAGTACAAAGGTGTCTTGTGCCATGGCTCAATTACTGACTGAACTTATAGTCCGGTATTTGTAAATCAGTTATGTAGTGGAATGAGAGCGAAACATGCACAATGTTTTTTTGTAGATTCATTTCCTGGATGTTATTAAATTAATTTAGTGATTACAGTCATACGGTTTTCTAATTATGTAGGGCAGCAGTTACTGAAGTCATGCTGCTTGGTAGATTTATTTTCACCAATACAAATAATCTAAAGTATTATTTATACTGCTGTCTTTCTTTAGTGTTAGGTAGTGTCTATGTATTCTGTTGATTTTCTTTTAATGCCACTCATGTGACTTCTAGAACTAGAGAAGGCAGGTAAAAAGTCACTGCTGGGCTAGACTGGTAATCAGAGCACATAATCAGATTTTTCTGAAGACGTCCTTCAAATTCAGGATTATATGTGTTATTACTTTGCTTATCATCAGTACATGGAACAGAAAAGGAAACATTGCTTGTCTGGTTTGCGTTGGGAGTACCACCACAGCTATCAAAATATGTCAGTTACTTGCTCTTTTAGTTTTACTGATCTCCTCTTTTTTGTCCTTGTGCCCCATGTCTCTGCTACAAATGATATATAATTTGAGTCACTTTTTTGGTATTCCTTTTAGGTATTGGAGTCGGTGTGCTGGTACGGGAGTATGGCAAACTATCTAACTTGGATAAAGTCTACTTTTCCTTTCCCGGGGAGCTGCTGATGAGAATGCTCAAACTCATCATTCTGCCATTAATCATATCAAGTATGATCACAGGTATGGCTGGAAATGTACTGTTAGCTGATAGGATTATTATCATGGGTTATCTTTCTTTCTAAAGGAAATAACCTCTAAAAACAATTTGATGGAACTCTATAGTGAGAAATACAGATTTCAGACCTTTAGATTAAATTTTTCTCCATAATCAGAATAAGTTTGGAAGGATTAGTACTCTTATCTAGTAATTACATCATAAAAAGCTTTGAGAAATTAACTTTACATGTTTACAGATTCTTGTCTCTCTCTCTCCCTGGTTTCTGAAGTGGGTTAACCGTTGCAAATTGCAAGCCCAAAGCTGCAATTGTGTACTGAGGTACAGAGTTAACTGTTGTAAGTAGTTTCATGTTGCTATTTCACAGGAAAGAGAGGGCTGATCTCCTAGCTTACTACATACCGTGAAAAGGGAATATTCCTGACCTATGCTTCCCTGATCACAACCAGTTCCCATGAGGTACCTTTGATGAGCTCTGGCATTCACTGAATCCTTCTGAGTCCATTCAATTCACTGACCTTACAGAAATAAATTAGAGGATAAAAAATCCATTTGCTTCAAAGCAATTTTGAGTTTTGGGGTAGTACAAGTATGAAGGGAGACTTTGCTGCCGGGGGTGGGGGGGGGTATGGAAAGAAAAGCAAAGCCTCTTTCTTTTGGGAAAAGAAAGCAAGCTGTTGGTTGGAACCCTGCCATGGCATGCTAGAGTTTGCTAACAGCTCACCTGGCCAAAAAGATTTGGAAATATTTGGTGGAGAAAACCCAAAGCAAAGAGAGAGAACTGAATGTCAAATAGCCTTTTTTAAAAATAGTAAACTAATTTTTAAAAAGGGAAAGAAGGCTAAGCAGCCCTGTCTGTGTTCTTTAAGCCTTTGGTGAGGGTATGAGGACTGTGACAATTCTCTTTTAACCTTCTACAGTGAATCAAGACACATTGGTCTCTTTTCATGTCCACAAAGCCTCTGTTTTGGGNCTTAAAATATATTTATGTCCAGATGTTTGTTGATTGATTGATTGGATGTTAACAAAACTGCTTGAAACTATAGAAAAGGTGAGCATGTTGTGATCAGAAAACGAAAGGGGAATTTTGATCACGCTGTGAGAGTGTTTTCAAGAATAGGATATTGAATACAAACTCTGAAACTCCCTGAAGTTCTTGGCCAAAATCACCACTAATTCCACAGGAGCACACCCCAAAGTGGATCTGTGACACAAGGATCCTAAGGGAAGCTGCCAAGGACTTTCAAGCTTATCTAACGCAGGGTGACAGGAACCCAGCGTTGGAATTGAAATGGAGAATGTCAAGAACTGCAAGATCCAGAGGAGAAAGCTGCCAAAGACAGAGTGAGAAGTGATGGCACAAAATAGTCAAGGGCTATGTCCAAAGGAGCACGGGGAGATGAAACAGTTGTTAGTATTTAAAGGAGAGCAGAACTTTACTTTGTGATAGGAAATCCAGGAAAAGCTGCCAAGATAAAACTAATACTTTTTTTCTCAAGCTTTTATTTGTTAAGTTGGGCCTGTGTCCATGAGATCAATTATTTATTAAATGTATCCCTGCCCAGCACTTGCAAGAGGAAATGAGAATCATCCTGTTAAAAATATTTGATGTTTAATTAATGTTTAATGTTCCAATATGAGGAAGCTGCATTTGTAACTACTAACACAAGCTTGCATTTTAAAGATTGCAGATTACAGGAGTTAAATTCATATATGTAGATGAGAATGAGATGCTCTGATTTTGACCTTGTCATATCTGGTTTCCAGAGAAATTAAGGATATGTTTTTTCTATGCTTCTATACTGTAGGTTTTTAGGTAAGAAAAAGGAAACAAGATTGATAAAGAACAGAAGCTACTTCAGTAGTGTGTGTCAGGCTTTGCTGCTGTTGAAGACAAAGCACCAGCTGCCTGTGTTTAAGTAATGGTGAAATGTGTGGCAAGCAAATGAACCCTGCATGTCTGTGTGTGGTGGTTTTCACTGTTCGCATGTATCCATCCTCAGGATGTTGATGTGATCTTTTGCCTCTTTTAAAAGAGATATGCAGACCTTCCAAGCATCAGCATTACATAGTTGAATTGAGTACATGACCTGTGTATAATCAAGAAGGACACTAGTCATTTTTCCTCTTCCATACAGAATGGTTGAGGTTGGAAGGGACCTTTTGAAACCATCTCGTACAATTCTGCTTGAGAAGGGTCAGCTATAGCAAGTTGCCTGTTTAGAGATATCACCTCCCTCCACGTGCTCACAGTGCTTCTGAGAGTGCAATCTAATCTAAGCCTATTCATTTGCAGTTAAAACCATTCCCACTTGTCCTAGTATGTATTAAATTCCTTTGTAAAAAGTCCCTCTCCAGCTCTTTTGTAGGTCCTTTCAGGTACTGGAAGGCTACTACAAGGTCCTCCTGTAACCTCTTTTCCAGACAGAACAAGCCTGTGAACTTGCTGAGGGGCCACTCTGCTCCCGCATTGGCTCCAATATTTTGTCATTGATAAAATGTTAAACAGTATTGGCCCCAGTATTAACCTCTAGGGTAGCTCGATACTGACTTCCCTCCAGCCAGACTTGTGCTGGTGATCACAATGTTCTGTGCGTGCCCATTCAGCTAGGTTTCAATTTGCCTCACTGTGTAATTATCTAACCCTTATTTTGTCAGTTGTTCCATGGGGATGCTGTGGGAGACAGTGTCAGAAACCTTACATGAAGTCAAGTTGGACCACGATTTCTTTGCAATTCTGAATTTTAGCACAAAAGCAAAGTTCACAATTTAAAAACATTACTATAAGGAATGGAACAAGGAGGGGAATAAAATATTTAAAGAAGATCCATGATGAGTCTTCAGCAATGTAAACAAGACAGGCATCTCACTGTTAATGTCAAGGTACCATCTTTCTGCATTTGGCTTTACCTTTCCTAGGATGAGACACAAAAGTATTTTCCTCCAAAGTAACCTCATAATTATTGGCTAAAAGCAGGACATGCAAGGACTGCACCACAGCCTGCATGCTGGCTGGCTTTTTCATGGAACTGGATGTGTTCTGAGAATGTCCACCTATTTGCTTATTATGCGGACCCCTATAGGCCATATATCTGGTGTTCACAGCTATCAGACCAGAGTACGTGTTGACATACCCAGTGGCAGACATTTATGTCTCCAGTACATGTGAAATTACTGTGCTAAAACTAGTGACAACACATCAGCTGCTCCTGAATAACTTTCTTAGTAGTTCACCAGTTAAGGGTATGCTACTCAGCTCACCGTGGGAGAAAGTTACACATTAAGTCATGTCATTGTGCCTTTGCTACAGACTGTGTTGCCCAGGGCCAATTGCATTGACTCATTTGGTACACAGCCGTAACCAGACAATGGTGCTGGGTCCAAAGGCATCTAGGAAGTGTTGATGCCTTTTGTAAATGTTTGTCTTGTCAAATATTGGATTTTTGCATAAGAATGACCAAGATATTTTTGAAAATACAGTCTATAGTTTTCTTTGTTATTATTAGAACATCTTGAAAAGTAATGCCACATCCTGAAAAGAATCACCTTATGTTTTAGAGACAGATGTAAATCAAGTCTAAAACAGAGAGTGGAGGTGTGAATCTGCAAATTTAAGTATTAGCAATTTTATTTTGTTGGAGGAAATTCCATCTTTTTTTTTTTCATATTTTCTGTTTCCTGCTGTAGTGACATGGGAAAATTGAAAACAAAAATCAAAAGTCTAGAGTGTTGCTCAAGATCATTGCTATATGACATCAGAACTACAGCTCTCTGAGTGTAAAACTACACACCCCAACTCCACTTCTTTTGAAGTAATGCTGTAATAGAAGAAATTACTAAATAAATACAAAACATATGTTATTTTTAGGTGCCCTGTAGAGAGAAAGAACTGAGAGGAATCTCTTGTGTGTTTCATGGGAGTTTTGGGACTTAAATCAAATCATTCTGGGAATACTTATAAACATAAAAAATGTCTTTGAAAGTCTTGGAAATTAATAGCCCTAATTTCATTCAGAGAATCAAAATTCCCTGAATTGTGCAGCATATTTCATCATGTGTGCATATTTAGCAGACTAGCTCCCTTTAATCACTTTTAGCTGCCTTTTTCATGGAGTGAGATTCATACCGTATGCAATGGCAGTAAATGTTTGCAAAACTGTTTTCTGTCAACATCGAATCTTGACTTGTTACCCTGTGCTTGACTGCAAGCTGGGGAAACTTACATGCTCAGCCTGAATCTAACTAATCCTTACAAAGTGTCTGGCCTTATTTCCTACACTGACGTTCCTTTTTAGTATCTAGTATCACGAGATCTGGATCTTAACCCAACATTCCAATATTACATAAATGCTTTGGCTCTTTACCTTTCTCTTCAAAAAGTCCTTCTCAGGGAGTTACTGCACACTGTCTGTCTTACTGATTTTCAAACGACAAGCCATTGATCTTGGTGTGAGGTCTTTCTTCAGGGCTAGAATGTGTTCTTTTAAAAACTTCTTTTAAAAGCTAGCATCACCTACCTGATAAATGGCCTTACTTTGGTGGTGTTTACAGAGTTGCTTATAAATTCCATAAATTTTAGCTTTGGGTTAAAAGATGTGATATATCTCAACAGGTCCATGTCTCAGACTTCAATATTGATGAACATGATTTTATCAGCTACTCCATATTTGGTTTAAGTTCTACAATAATCTCTGTCCCATTTCTTATCTTTTCTCCCTGACAAAATATTAATAGAAGTTGATTTTAGCAAAGCTTTTGACACAGTATCTCACAAAAATGAAGCTAAGGGATCATGGTCTGGATAGGTTCACACTTTGTTGGATTGAGAATTGGTTAGATAATCGAGCTCAGATGGTGGTGGTCAGTGGTGCAGTGTCCAGTTGGAAGTTGGTTTCAAGTGGAGTCCCTCAGGACTCAATGTTGGGACAAATCTTGTTTAATATCTTTATTAATGATCTTGATGATTGCTTAGAATCCATCATCAGCAAGTTTGCAGATGATACCAAGCTTGGAATTAATGTAGATCTCATAGAGGGCAGGAGAACTCTGCAGAGGGACCTTGATAGGCTGGANGCAATGAGGGTGGTCAAGGGGCTGGAACGTAAGTCCTGTGAAGAATGACTGAGAGAGCTGGGACTGTTCAGCCTGGAGAAGAGGAGACCGAGGGGTGATCTTATAGCTCTCTACAACTACCTGAAAGGGAGTTGTATACAGGAGGGGGTCAGTCTCTTCTCTCTGGTTACTTGTGATAGAACAAGAGGTCATTGTTTAAAGCTGCATCAGGGGAGATTTAGACTTAATATTAGAAAGCATTTCTTTACAGAGAGAGTGATCTCTCATTGGAATGGGCTCCCTAGGGAGGTGGTGGAGGCGTCGTCTCTGGAACTGTTTAAGAAGAGGTTGAATGATGCACTTAGTAGTCTGACTTGATATCAGGACAGGAGTTGTGGTATGTGCATATCAAGTTACGGAGGCTGGGTATCAGGTCTTAGGATAGGTGTGTTAGTTGGGTGAGGTTAGACTGTGGTTGGACTGGATGACCTTTATGGTCTTTTCCAACCAAAATAGTAATTTTGTGTGATTCTGTGTAATAATCTCTCTCCCATTTCTTATGTTTTCTCCCTGACAAAATATTAATAGAAGTTTTTCTTTCTGACCTTCGCAGCACTTCCAGCCTTCAGAGGCAGCTTCAAAGAGGCTAAGAACAGATGCATGGGAGTTTCCTGCATTGTGAATATGTGCAGGGTCAGCTGTGTTGAACACCAAAATTCTTTAAAGCAATTGACAAGGCATTTGCAGATACACACAGCATGCCTCAGTAAGATTTGAAAACAGGATCTTATCAATTACCTTTCTGAGGGCAGCTACAAATATGCCTGCCATGCTGTTGATCTGGCGAAACTGCTATGTTTTCATGACTATAAAAATAAACTCTTCTTTATTGCCGGGCCTGTCATGATTACCAGTCTAGTATTGTCTGAAGCATCGTGCCAATTCCACCTTTTCCAATACTAACTGTACAGTATTTTATTTGCACTTCTTACTCATAATACAAGTGTAATGATTCCACCACAAATTTGGCTTATTCTGACAACTGCTTGAGGGAAGAAAATATTCCAGTGAAGTTTGGGGATCATGTGACTTTTCCCATTTGCAGAGACAATTGTTTTCCCTGTGTAAAGAGTATGTTACATTGTAGCTGATGAATAGGTGTGTTCAATTAGGTTGTCTATCCTCTTAGGGGTTCAAAATTAAAGTGCGAGTTTCCCACCTTGGGTCTCTGTATTTGAAGGTACTGGTTTATTTATCACCGTGCCAAAGAATTTGGTGAATGAAGACAAAATGTACAAAATAGGAGACCAAAGAGCTAGAATGCAATGAGAAAAAAAATTGGAAATAGAGTCATTTTTCATGGTTTTTGTTGGGAATCAACAGTTTAGACTTACTTGTTTTGCCCACTGTATTTGCAATTTAAATCAAAACACAATGAGACTGTGCCTTTGCCCAGGAATAGACCTGCTAGTTCCATCGTTTGTAAAATGTACACAGATTTACAGTACTGTAAAGGAGCACAGAGAAGGAAATGGTGGGAGAACAGATCTCCTTTTTTTCCTGAAATGCAAGCCTTCCAAATACATTTTCCTTTGGTATCACCATGCCTGGGGTAGCAGCTGCCTCAGCAGATTCCATTTCTACAAGTTCAAGAAGCACAGCTATTGAAAGACGCTGAAAAGGCCATGTGCATCAGCAGTGTAGTCCTTGTGCTAGACCCCTTAACATACTTACTTAACTTACTGGACTGTCTTTGAAATACCTGCATGTTCTTTCCATGCTTCGCTGTGATTCTTAAACCAGAAGACCCCCCAAGCAAATCAGATCCATTATGTAATAGTAGACTCTCTTTGTCCCTCTGTACCATGTGCATTGTGTGAAGGACAGAAAATGTTACATTACTGTTAATGAGTTTTGCCTTCAGTTGTATTGAGGGATACTGGAGGTCCTGTTCCCAGTGTCCATGTGCAGTCAGTGAGGCGAGCAGGAATGCAGCGTCATGGGCTATTAATGTACAAGGCTTTGTGCCCATCCTCTTCACATTATTTCTATCACAGTCAACTACTACTCCTTTCCCATCAATATCAGTTAACCTTATACAACTGAGACAGCCCCTACATTATGTAAAGTTTTAAATTATAGTAATAAAACTTTGAAGTGCATTTCTGGTTCATGGAGCATGATTACCACCTCTCAAGGGCAAAGAGCCCCAACTCAACAGCCATCAGCTGTTCCTACCTCCTGTCCCAGCTGTGTCACTGGGGGAGACTGTCTGGTGGCACCTCTGTGGAGGGGTCTGAATTCAGTTGGTGTCTCCTGCTCTTCTGTTGTGGAGCTCAGAACCTTAACAACAGTGCCACTATATAAACCAGGTTACATTCATTTTCTTACTCTATTTCACAATGAATTCAAAATGTAGCGTGATGTTAACGTTTTCTTTTTAGTAGCTCAAAGCTAAACCTTGTATACGTATACATTTTGCCACCAATAATCTTGAGAAAATTCAAGTATTTTCAGTACTAATCATGGCTGAATTTCATGAACGAAGATATGGGAAGGGCTCTACACATGCCTACTACAAACACGCTGATGACTAAAAAGGCTGAGATGTAAGGACTCCGTGGAGCAACACCTCAGACTTGGCCATATTGACTACCCTCAGTGGTCCACTCTGGCCTTGAATTGGGAGACATGGAGACACGTCATCTATAATGCTGCTGCCTCCTTTGAAAACTCACCTAGAATTAGTCTTGAGGAGAAAAGACAATGCAAAAAGAAAGTATTGCTAATACCACCTAAGGAAACTTTTCACTGTGCCTTTTGTACCCAGACTTGTCTATCCCACATTGGCCTTTCAGTACTATACGTTTTCTGTATTTATTCCATACATGTTTCACTGGCAACAGCGCAGAGGGTAGATTTCTGCTCCACCCATGAACCAAATCTGCTTTCTGTTATGAATCTTGTTAGCCTGTCCGTCTTGGGAGATTGATGAGTCATCTTCCCCCTATATAAGTTTTTGTTATACTCCAACCAAGGAACATCATCTCTTTCAAAAAGGCATTAACTTCAGATTATATATCACCTGTAAGAGTTGTCTACAGGAAAAATTAAAATTTTCCTACAAATGCTGCTGTTTGCAAATAAGATGCACGGAAAACTACTAATGCCTTCTTGCTCTGAATGTCTCCAGTCAGCTTTTTAGGGAAAGATCATAGGACAGTGCTGCAATGCTGATTGTGCCAACTCTCTAGAAGGTAGCACAACAGTCCCTTATCAAAATGATATCCAGGATCAGAAATTTTTCTTTACATCTCACATGAAATTCCTTCCATTTTATAAGGATTTCATCCCTTTCATTTTCATGAACTAGCCATCTCTCATTTATTTCACTCTTTCTGTCTGGCATTTAGAAAGGTTCACTGCAACGTCTTTTTCAACCTCATTCTAAGTCATTTTTGTTACTGTTATTACATTCCATACTTTTTTGTTTGTTTGTTGGGGACTTTTTAAAGAATTTTTTTCGCTGCCTGTTCAAAGTTAGAAGACTGATATTTGATGTGATAATCCAATGGTAGTCTCATTAGATAATGTAAGTAGGAATTGAGAAATTTCTGATTATAAATTTCTGTGGCAGTATGTAAATAGCATGAACAGGCATTTATGCATTACCCGAATGCATCTGTCTCTCTTTCCTACTCTCCCTCCAACTTTCCCCCTGTAATATGCTATTTTTTTCATTTGATTTGTAAGACATTCTTTTGCTGCATTGACATAACAATACTGGTGGAATAACAATCATTTGTTTCGAAGAAGTGAGATTAACTAAATTTCTATGAAGTCTATTGGCAGNCTGGCTGCAACCTCCCTGCAGGTAGTTCCTTTTCCTTTACAGTAAGTAACAATGAAATTTGAATAGATAGGAAAATTGAAGTAAGGAGGTACTGACAGAATAGGAATGGATGTACGTACAGGCTGGAGAATGAGATGCTGGAAAGCAGTGCACAGAAAGGGACCAGGGGATCCTGGTCAAGGCCATGTTGGATATGAGTCAGTAGTGTCAACCGTGTCCGGGGGGCATCAGGCAAAGCATGACCAGCTGGTCAAGGGAGGTGACTGTCCCTCTCTGCTCTGCTTTGCTCTGCACTGGTGCGGCCTCACCTTGGATATTGTGCCAGTTCTGGGCACCTCAATATAAGAAAGATATTAAGCTGTTAAAGAGTGCCCAAAGGGCAACAAAGATGGTGCAGAGCCTTCAGGGAAGGCTTGTGAGGAGAGACTGCGATCACTTGCTCTGTTCAGCCTGGAGAAGAGAAAACCGAGGGTAGACCTCACTGCTGTTACAACTTCCTTGTGAGGGGAAGAGGAGGGACAGGCACTGATCTCTTCTCTGTGGTAACGAGTGACAAGACTCAAGGAATGGCCCGAAGTTGTGACAAGGGAGGTTTAGGTTAGATATTAGGAAAGATTCTTGCCCCAGAGAGTGACTGGGCACTGGAACAGACTCCCCAGGGAAGTGGTCACAGCACCAAACTTGACAGCGTTCAAGAAGCATTTGGATGATACTCTCAGGCACATGGAGTGACTCCTGGGGGAATGGTCCTGTGCAGGGCCAGGAGTGGACTTGACATTCGACTCAGAACTGTCATCCTAATGAGACTTAATTGTAGAGGTCCTTCAGTTAGCTAGTGGAAGATTAGGTATGAAAGATTGTTCAGAGCCCTATGACACAGTAAAATGGAGGAAAAACTAAAATTATGAGATGTGTATCAGATGAAAGATGTTTGAGAATGATCTACAGGTAGCAATAGCAGTATCTGAATCCTCTGTCTCAGATGAGTAGTGAAGTCATGCAGCATGCTATCTTAAGTCCTGAATGCGGGTAGTATTTCAGTAGGCAGTTGTGAATTACTTATTTGGCCCTGACAGTCTTGTACCTACACAGGAAGTGTAGAATTGCTTTTCCTGGAGAGTTCCACAAGAAGCGTGGTATTGCATTTCCTGGAGAGTTCCACAGAGCAGCAGAAAAAAAAAGGAAAAGATTCACTGTTAAGTCTCGGAAGGAAGGAACAGTAATTCCTGTTCAACCTAATTTAGAAACTTTAATTTCAGGGAGAATATGAAGAAAGTGAGCTTTCAGAAGATTAATCATAGTTAGGGTAAACTTGTACTACAAAAACATGGAAATAAACTGTCGGATTGGGACAGAAAAGGCTCAGACTATAAAATGGGAAAAGGGAAAAATCAAAACTGGTCAAAGATGATTTCAGGAAAGCATAGGCTCTGAATTCACCAGTGTTATGGTGATTCGCCTGCCACACTTAATGTCTGAAGTGTATACAGAAGGGTTTTTTCTACAAAAACTGCTCATAGGCAAAGGACAAAAGGAGAGGGGAAAACTGGCTTTGGTGCCCTTCCTTTTCAGAAGTCCTGAGAAGCATTCTTCTAAATTTATATTTGAACTGTCCCGAGTTCATTGGACAGCAGAGACGACGTTTTCTTGCGGGAAAAATCCACTTTAGTACAGTGGTAAGTGTCCCCACCTGGCGTGTGGGAGACCCGGGTTCAATTCCCGCCAGGGAGGCAGTGTTAAGAGTTGGACTCGATGATCCCTGTGGGTCCCTTCCAACTCAGAATATTCTGTGTGATTCTGTGTGATTCTGAAAAGGAAACTTTCCTGTTTGTATCACCCAACTATCAAACAATGAAAACTTTTACATGGAAAAGTTGTAAAATTTAGTCTGTAAGATACATTCTGGAAGTAGCTGATTAGAGCTGACATAGCTCATGGAACAAGAATGCAAATGCATAGAGGAATAAGAAAATAAGCAATAAGCTTGCTACACATGTCAACACTGGAGCTAGAACTTGGTGTTCATTCCTCCAGTAAAAGTCATGTCTCTCTTCTGAAGATGCAGACCAAATACTGTTTTTATGACCTAATGACTGCATATTGGAGCAAGAAGAGTCAAAATAGACATGAAGAGTTAAAATGTGTACACCTGGGAGAAGCTGAGAATTATTTCATGATTCCTTTAGTGTGCCCAGATATTCTTCAATTAAAGGAATAAGGCCAATAGCAGTTTGGAGCTAACTGGCAACTGTCTTTGTACAGAGAAAACTCACATCTTAATCAAGTATAGCAGTGTTGGCAAAGAGTTTTACTGATTATACGTAATTATCAATGTGTCATGCAGATGAATTGATGAGATGGTGGAAGAAACACATCTTGTCAGCTTCCACAAATCTTCAGATGCTTTGAGAAGTTAAGAAGTACTGCAGGAAATGCACTTGATGATGCCATTAAAAATTGTAGAGCAGCAGAAAAAAATGCCAAGGTGTCTGATTGTTGCTGCTGATCAAAGTCAACCACGGCACCAAATTGTAGATGTAGTCTCTCATATTGAAAAGGAACACCTGTAAGCATAAACCTGTGTGCACAATTGTACATATTCCACTCTGTAGGCCCGCTAGACTGTGAGGGATCTAGGTTGGTGTTACGCTCTGGGATGTGCTCTCGGTCTCTGTATGGGTGTTAGGTGGTGAGTTGGACTAGATGATCCCTGTGGGTCCCTTCCAACTCATAATATTCTGTGATTCTGTGTGATTCTGTGTAGAATGGTGTGACAAACTCAAAGGATGTAGGTGTTATCCCCTAGGGAACTAATAAGATGATAAACACTGGAAGTCAGAAGATCCCTGTGATTGTTTCTGGTCCTTAATGGAACCCCTTTCACTCCCAGATCTTGCAGGCGTATAGGATTGCTCTCACACAAGCATAGTGAACAACTCTAGAATTACAGTGTTACACCTTGAGCTAAAGCCATTTATCCATTTGTATATAATTATTTGTACAGGCCTCCAGAGTTAACACACTTTATGTTCAGTGGCTACTGGTTAAAAGTCCGGAACACCATGTTTCATAATTAAGGTTAAGTTTTTTTACATTAGATTATTATGGTAAAGTAGCTTTGTACAGTAGTTGTTTGGAGAAACAGTTTTAAATATAAACAACAAAAAAATGAGGAAAGAAATTTTAAAGGGACTGCAAATGTTGCAGTTGCCTAATAGTGCTATCATCCATTCTTAACAGGGCTCTTGATTTTGATACAAATAACCAGAGATGGATTCTGAAATTAAAGCTGATTAAGCTTTGTGTCTTTAACTTCGGTAATATGTACAACATATTCCACGCGCAAAAATCAGTAGTTGAACATGACACAGGATTAAATTGGTTCCTTGTAACCATTTCATTTTTCCACTTAAAGTTTTTCATGTCAGAATTCTGTCGTTACTTTTTTAAAGAAGAAGTCCTGGGAATGCTCCAGTAATGGAGCGAAAATAACAACTATAGAAATAGCAGGAAATTAAATTGTTAGGCTTTATGGTAATACCAACTAGAAGATTCAAGTAAAAAAAAAAAGACCATATACAGAATAAAAAATATTGTTACAATGTTAGGATCAGGTGACTTAGTGTTTTATTTCTTTCCCCAGCATTTAACATGGGATGTCCATGTATCTTACCCAGAAGTATGGGCCTTCTCATGAGGGTCTTGTACCATCCTTATCCCTGGTGTGCTTTGATGCCTTTTAAATATTCTGTCGAACAAAATTATTAACATTAGTTTATCATCCTCCCATCCTTTCCTCAAAAAAAAAAAATGCTGAAAGAAAAGAAGAGTGTTGAATGTTTCAAGTTGGAGACTAACACAGAAAACATGAAAGGTGAATTGCAGAATAGGCAATTGATTTCAAAATTTGACTTTAGTTATTAAAATGTATATAGACAGAGAGGTGGATAAAGGAACAGGTTTTAACATCAGTTGGTGTCTTTTGTGATCATTTCACTTAAGCCTTTTTGTATCACAGCCACAGAATTCCATTCCATCCTTCAGTGGCTGCAGCTGAATTAGGACGTCTCTTAAAGGAAAATTTAAGGAACTAATCTGAAACACTGCAGTTTTGAAATGCCATGGGATGCAGAGGAATCCAGCATGCCTGTTTAAATTCCATTTGGTAGACTATATTAACAGTCTATCTGCCAAAACCTGTTAAAACAGTTTTAAACTTGGAGATAGCCTGGGGAAGGAATGATGAAATAAATTAGTTATAAAAGTTTAGTGGTAATCCACAGTAGACTTAATTGGACTGCTTTTGTGATGTAATCTGGAATTACAACATTGCAGATTTCCCTTTTTGAGTAGCATGTGTGCCATCTTAGTTAGAGAAATAAGTCATTTCTTGAGCTAATTTTTAGTTGTGTGCTTCATTTAATACATCTTCCATTAACTCTTTCAGTTGTGTCCAAAAAAATCGTCCAACCGTGATGGTATTTCAAAGGGAGTTTTAATTATCAGTTGGCTTGAGAAGAAAGCCAATAG
>WEKX01026539.1:57397-68708 GCA_013390025.1 Pitta sordida | reverse complement strand
TGAAGCCCTCTTCTTACATAACTCTTTTGCTAATTAACTTTATCAAAACGTCCTGGGACTTTGGGGTTACAAGGCAATGCACCTGTATTCATATCTGAAAGCTAGTAACAGGAAGAGCTACATAAGGGAAAAGGTAAATAGGAATTCAAAATATTCACTATGCAAAAGTTGCAGAACACTCATCTGAAGCCAGCTAAAGTAATTTTCTGTCTTGGTGAGCAGCAGAGATTTAGTACCATACAGACAGAAATAAAGCTAAATTGCCCAAGTCCAGTGGCAAACCTGCAAGCAGCCCTGTACTGGGAGAACCCACACATTTAAGGATACCACCTTATCTGCATAAGCAGGCAGGAAAAGTGTTTTGTGAATTGAACTCATGAAGACTTTGGCTACGCAGGAGACATTGAAGAAGAAGGTACCTATGCCTCTACTTGTACTGTGCTTCTCCTTCTGCAGGGATTGTCTTAGTTGTGACCATTAAACCTGGAGTGACTCAAACAGCAAGTGAGATCGACAGAGTGGGTAGTACCCCAGAAGTCAGTACTGTTGATGCCATGCTCGATCTGATCAGGTGATGTTTTCATTTTTAGGTCCCATATCTCTTTTGCAGAAGTCCAAACAAACATAAATTAAGTTGGGATATGTAACACAATTGAGTGCTTTCTAATGTTGTTTGGATGAATAAGGAGAGCATAACTTGCATTTCAATGAGTTTGACATTTTAAAATATTTTGAAAGCACTTTACTTAAAAAAATTCTCTTTACACCATAGACTTTAGTTAATAAACCAATGACAAAGAATCCCTCCTTCGCAGAAATTGATATGCAAGATTTATCTATTATGAGGAAAAGACCCATAAAGGATTGAATGGATGGCGGATTACTGACTGGCAGCTTCTGTGTCATCCAGCATAGACAAACACCTGAAACTGCAGTGCTGTGGTTCCCCTCCTCAAGGCAGGATGCGGGGTAACAGATGCAGTATGTAAAGGTTTCCAAGGGTTCCCCAGTCAACAAGTTTGCTTCATTGCTAGTACCTAAAGCAACCTTATAAGGAATCTTTCCCCATCAGCATCCTGGAAAATTATAGATACTTTAAAGTGGTTTGAAGAAGGAAACCCCTAGAAAAGTCTGCAGAAGATGTGCAGGTTTTCAGAGCTAATGTGTTTAAGAAGTTAGAAGAAAAATCCGCAAAAAAGGGCTGCATTTCCAGTATTGGTTAGGTAGTTCCCTCAGAAATGTTTCTGTGGATTATTTTTTCTCCAGCTGCAATTAGTCTCTGTTCTGTGTCACTATTCATGCCCATCATTTTCTTTCTGTAGAATTTTTACTTAATCTGTCACATGAGAACCGACTGCCAGATGTCTAGAATTTGATTTATATTTTATATATTTATATATATATCTCTGTATATGCTTTGAGCAAGTTCCTGTATTATATAATATCAAATGTCTACCATCATTTGAGGCATCTCTGTCCCAACACAGGTCAAGGTAAACCTTTTTGAAAATAATTCAATTTCTCTCCAGCTTGTATGTGAGATCATTGAGAGTCCTCAACCCCAAAGCCCAGTGTCCAATAATCCACAGCTATTCTCAGCCTCTGTCCCCTCCTGCCTGTGAATGACCAGAATGACAGCTCCTTAGATAGCTCATCTCACACAGAATCACAGAATACTGCGAGTTGGAAGGGACCCACAAGGATCATCTAGTCCAACTCCCCAGCTAACACCTGCACAGAGACCGAACGCACACCCCAGAGTGGTGAACATAAACCTAGATCCTTCACAGGCTCACAGGTCACTCATTCCTCATGGTCACCTGCCTGGGAATCAGTGAGAGGAGATGTGCAATCTATATGTCTATAATTCACTGTAAAACCTCATGCAGCCAGTCTGTAACCAGTAACATCCACATGAATGTTTCACACATATTCACAGGGCTGGTGTAGTTCCGTGGACAAAAAGTCTTCATATTGCAAAAAGTGGTGTGACTTGTAATTCAGGGTAGTTTAGGATTTTGCTATAGGTTTATAGCTCAACTTCGTGCAAACAAATTTAAGGCTATAATTAGGAGTTAGAGATCTGAAATCCTATTTTAGAGNGTGATTCTGTGATTCTGTGATTAACTTTTTCCACATATTCATCAGATTTAAGATTGAAATCCAGACAGTCTTGTAAACATAAAAGAAAAACGCAGGCTTGTACAAACTCCTCTTGCTTTTAAATAGATTTTGCTTTAAAAACGTGCAAACTAAAGACCAGAGCTTGTGAACATTCTGTAAGGGGGATAAAAGCTTCTGCTTCAGTATATAAGATGCTTTTTTCTGCGCTGGACTGGGTATTCACTAAACACCTAATGAATGCTTTTTTTTGCAATCATTTGAATCTGAAATTGGGTGTCAGACAGGAAGCACACGACTGGCTTGCACTAAATTTCCTACTTTTTCAGTGTGTGAAAATGGTTCTGGACCCTGAAATAACACATGGGAATCTTCCATTAGCCAAGATTACTTTCTGAATTCAAAACCAGAGTAGAGCACACCAAATACCTGATTCTTCCAAAACAGTCTATAAGAAATTTTTTATTTTTATTTTCTGCCTATATTTGACAAATCCTATAAAAATGGTGTGTCCTGCATTCCTTATGCAAATGATGGAGATGATGTAGCAGGGAAAAATACAGTGTGTTTAGTAGCTAAACAAAAGAAATGTCAAATACTGAAAAATAAGCCCAAAAATTCAACAGTAATGAAAACAGTCAACTGATTATTGAGACTCTTAAAACCTTAATTTCTTTGGACTCTGTATCTAATGATCCTAAATGTACTGATTTCTGCTAAAAGGAACAAAACATGATCTCTTCTTAAGCAACAGATGTTGTTATTTTGTTTATACAAACAACTTCTTCTTAGTATGCTATAATGTTGAAATGCTTCTATGCTTTCTAACAGAAATATGTTTCCAGAGAACCTTGTTCAGGCCTGTTTTCAACAGGTAAGTTTACATATTCGTCTTTACTTCTGCAGTTTTCATTGTAGCTACAAATTATTCTTTTATGTCCCAGAAAACCTTTATCAGGCAAGATTTATTTCTGAGAAGTCCAAGAGTATCATAATCTCTCATAAAAAGGTGGGATTTTAGGGCATCTTAGTTTCATTTCCCTTATGATAAACACTCTGTTGCCAGCTGTTAAGTGTTTAATATTCTGTTGCAAAAAGGCACTGTTTAGGAGCTGGATACAGAAACTAAGCAGTATATGAGACAGGATTTTTCCTTTTGGGACAAGTAGAGTTAGAAGAACCGTCTTATGAGGATCTATTTCCTTGTTCTTAAGGTCTCTCAGTGTCTGATGAAGTCTGTATAATGTAGCCCTCACCCTGATAATGCCTCATATGTAATGTCCACTGCCAGACCAAATAATCCGTCTTTAGGAAATGGCAGTCAATCTGAGACATCTTTCAGGAAAAATGAGAGTTGCAAGATAAAATAGGAAACTGCTGTCTACATTTTAGATTGGGTTCAGATTCAGTCATCTTCATAATACTTATAAATATATCAGCTTTTCTTTCTGTGGTTCTACTTCCCTTTTGTGTTCCCCAGCAGCTGCCTACTGGTTTATCTGAGGTCTGAATGTAACGTAGTTAATACTGTCTCTCCCAGGAAGTGATACCAGATGTTCTGCTGTGCACAGCTAATCGTATTTCCGCCTTAAAAAACTTCTACATGTAGTTTTTCTCATATATTAATTGCTGTCACTCAACACTAAGGGGACAGAGAAGTTCTTGAGGGGTCCTTGGCAGAATGATGATGGCACTGAATCATATTTACTCTTGGTGTTTTATTTTCTCAGCAGAATATTATGACTAGTGTAGCACAGAATTTATGATCAAAATAACACAGGATTTCTATTAGTAGAATCTGTGTAGTACAATTTTATTATAACACCACTTAGTTTATGTTTTTGAATCACCTGGAACCTCCACAGCCTTGGTCAAACCTTAATGTTGGTTTGGTGCATCAACATAACAACCATAATTTAGACTTGAAAAATATACAAACTACAGGTTGGTCGCTCAGTCTTCCGAGGAATCAGACAGTGGTGGAGGCATCCATGACCACCAGGTCTCACTGTCCAGCAGCAGCCCTGGTCCAAGGTATGCCTCAGGACTTGTACCTGCTCTCTTTTAGGGACAGTGCTCTTGCTGCTGTTACTCTTCCCTGGTCTGTGACTGGGTAATCACCACCACTTGTATGGGTTGGTGCCTGAAATATTTAAGGCAAATAAGGAGTCAACCTAGTGCCCAGGAGTCTAGAGATCACTAGGGAGAAAAAGAATGTTTAGTTCATCTATTTGGTCCACATGACCTCAAGGACCTGATAATGAGGTTGTATATATAATCCTGATAACAATTTTTTGACTGCTTTGGCAACCAAGAATGGCTGTTTTCCTTACAGTCACACCACTTTTTGCATTAGTTATGCTGACCACATTATAAGGAGGCTGGTTGTATCAGGTGCTCTATGTGCAGAATTCTCCTGGGGTGGCTGTCAGCAATTCTCTCCGGACTGTTTGTCCTAGCAAAAAGTTTCCTTGCCATTGCCAGGAGCTCTGTGTCATGCCCCACAAGTGTGCAGCAGGTCCACAGGGTATCCAAGAGCCTGGGGAGCAGAAGTCACAACATATTATCTGTGAATGATTTGTTTGGTCTACAGTTTTTGAGGTACAGAATCCTAATGGCTCACATGAATTGAAAAACAATGTCTTTGTCTATGTTTGCTACCTTCAAGTCAAATTGGTTCATTTTTCTCTTACTTGTACTGGGCAATGCCTTTGTCAGTTTTCTTATGTTTTTAAATAAGTTCTTCCTTTTTTAAAAAACTTTTCCAGTATAAAACCAAACGTGAAAAAGTTGAAACTACAACTGCAATGGATAAAAATAGCTCCACTTTCCCAGAAGAACTCGTTACAACTGCTATGACACCAGGGGCTGCAGAGGTGCGACTTTTATTGTTGTATTCCTTCAAAATATATGAAGTAGGGAGTAAAAATATAGAGACATAGAGACTAAATTCAGTTTGGTTCATGTGGTTAGTGATGAAGAAAAGAAAGGAAATGCCACATAGATGGATTTTAACATAAGCACAAAAATTAATAAGTAAGGATCTTCCATTAAGTTTAAGAACATCAGAGGAGTCCACAGGTAATTAAGTAGTCCAAAGAGAATAGATGAAGGTCAATTAAATCTGTATGCTTATGGATTGGCTATTTCCTGAGAAATTAAAACAGTCACTGTGTAAAGACCAGATGTATATCAGCACAAGATGTTTGAGCTGCAATTACATAACTGTAAGCATTAAAGAAGAAAGGGAGTAAAAAGCCGTAATAAATCCTTTTTAATGGAAAGCAAAACAATATAAGGCATTTGTTAATTAATAGTTTGTTACTCAGAAAAAAAGTGTACAGAGACAAAAGTGAAGGAGAGGTTTTAAAAGCCTCTCATTAGAGGTAAGGAAGGCTTACGGGTGTGTTGATGGTTTATAAAGCCTAGACTTACACTGAAGGAGGAGGAGAAAGGAATTCAATAGAATGTTTACACAGAACTACAGACACTACCAAATTAATATACATTTTATTATACTCCTTCCAAATTTTATCTCCTTCCAAAATTCGTGAAGAGACATTAACTAAATCCTGAAGCAGGCTGTAGTGAAGAGTTGCACCCTTTTCTTCATATCTTGATACTGCACAAACACAGAGGAATGCATGAATACCTGTCTATCTAGTAGTATGTTTATGTAGTAGTATGTTTATATCCAATTCTGCTGTAAATTAAACAACTTCACTGATGTCCCAGTTGTTCTACAATGGTCAGTTGGTCAATGTATCATAAACCCGTACACAAACACTTAAGTTGCTCAGAAATAACCACAAGGATTGTACATCTGTTTTGTTTTCCACACTGAGGAGTAAACCTTGGGTGTAGCAGAGTAAATCTTGAAGGCACGATTGTGCATATTTAGACCTTGCCATCCTTCATCTCAGAAGTCTATAGAAAGGACAACATAAATTAAGAAGTGCTTTACTCCCTGCTAGAATTTGGTAAGATCCTTGCATAGCTTTAAAGGTGTTCAGCTTGAGTTTAGTTCTGACTTCATTCCTGAACTTGCCCACATGACACTTTCCAAAAGTAACTAAGAGTTACTAAGAGTAACTAAGAAAGCATTCCATGTCTTTTCAAAGAAAAACCTAAATGTTTTTTAATTTTAGAACTCTTTAATGTAAATTCATTGTTTTCAGATAGTACTTTTTTTCTCTTGATTCTAATCTATAGAACAAAACCCAAGAATACAAAATTGTGGGCATGTATTCCAATGGCATCAATGCACTGGGGTTGATCATCTTTTGTCTTGTTTTTGGAATGGTTATTGGGAAAATGGGAGAGAAAGGACAAGTGCTGATGGATTTCTTCAATGCACTAAACGAAGCTACAATGAGAATAGTTCAGATAATTATGTGGTAAGTCCAAGGTTATACTGGCATTTTCTAACAGCTTCTTTAAGTGGATTTTGTCATTCAAGAAGTAGGACCAGACTCAGACTTCGTGTCTGCTTTTGTGTAGTGCTTTCCAAGCAACTTTCAAAGAAAGGTTGGTGGAAGGTTTCCTTTCTATAGAATTCAATTCTTTCAAGGAAACTGAAGACAGGGCTTCCACTTCCTCTATACTAAAGAAGCAGTCCTGTTGGTGTACAAGAAACCTGAGGGGTTTAGACATTCTTGCTGGAGGTTTATATAAACTAATACAACTGCACTAGTAATTGGAGGGCTGTAGGAGCACTAGCTTCCATATGCCCTTCTCATTCTTGAACATTATTCTCTAGCTGCCCTTATGTTCACAGGATAGGTGTCCTTGGATCTAAGTTCCTTCAGCTTAGATGTGCCACAAGCCACAGCACAGGGCAAAATCCAAAATGATACACAAAATACAACTTCGCATCCTTAACTTCCTGCTAATAAGTTTTGTCAAAGAACATTTTATAATATTCTCAGACAGGAAAAACAATTTAAAAATGTAGCAACTTGTCTGATAATGTTTGATTGGACTTCACAGCCATTCACAGAGTTTTTGTGGAGATCATAATTACAGGATCAGGATTAGAAGCACCACACAATCCCTTCCAGAGTTTGATCTTATATGTGGAGTGCCTTGTGCCATTTAGTACAATACTCTGCTTTTATCCATGTTTCACAAAAACAGTACTTTATCAAATCTGACCCTTCCCCTTTCCTTACATCCCAGCACAGTGGAATGCCTGTAAAACAGTAAACCTGTCCAGGGTTTATCTTGCTGCCTTAAAGACATGTAGATTTATTTCTGCAAGTGGTCATGTGCTAGGCAGCTGGTTCAGTCTCCAGCTAACTTAAAGCCCCATGAGGCAGGCTGTCTCGTTCTGTACAGAATAACCAATAATGAGTTAGTACATGTCATACAGGATCTTCCTCATAAACCAAATGTCCATTCTCTTGTATGTGTCTGAAGCTGTGGCTACAGGCTCCCCGTGTTTCTACAGATGTGGGAACTATTGTTATAAATAAGATAGAGTTTGATGATGGAAGTGTGAGGAATTAGTTTTGCTTTCACTGGGTTCAGGGCTTAGAGGAACTAAGTGTCCCTGCTTTCTGCATGGATAAGGTACAATTTTGTTTGTGAGATGGCACACATACATTTTACAAATTCATGATTTCTATTTTAAAATTGATACGTTTATATACTATTCACAAATTTATACATTCATTTCTACTACTCAAAACTCTGAATTAGTAACTTCTCTCTGTGACAGCCTGCTTTCTGGTTAGAAAAGGAACACAGTGCAGCTGGTGCTAACATAATTCCTGATTTTTGCCTTGAATTTTCTGTAGACAGTAGCCTATGCATCTGTTCAGATGTGTAAGGCATAGCCTTGTGTAAGTTTACTGGCAGATAGGGACCCCCCCTCTCAAGCAACAAATTGAAGGCTGTACTATCTCATCAAACTTAAATCACTCTCTTCTGTGCAGATAACACAGATACAGCCCCCAGTGCTGGAGGGCAGCTCCTGTAAGTTTCCCATCTATGTGTGATTGCAGAATACAAAAACACAGGTCTCAGCCCTACAAACTTTCGCTTCCACAGAAGCTGATGTCTGTACATAAACATCTGCTGCAACAGGGTTAATGCCCACACCCCATTACAACTTATATGTGTTCTGTGACACCAAGTTATATCATACTTGTTAGACTATGCATGAAGTTACATTTACTCTAATTTTCTGATCTTCTTTCATCACCTCTCTTGTAGTCCTGCTTCAAGTGAAGTCAGTTGTTTAACAGAATATAAGAAAAGATGATCTGCAGTTGTGTAATAGAATATAAAAACGTATTTTTCAACTGTTTAAAGATGTTATACTGGGAGAGAAATTATTTCATGGAGAGCATGCAGTATTTCTAAGAATGCATTTTTGATTGCTTTACTTTTGCTTTCTAGGTATATGCCAATTGGCATCGTGTTTTTAATTGCTGGGAAGATAATAGAAGTTGAGGACTGGGAAATCTTCCGTAAATTGGGTCTTTATATGGCTACAGTAATAAGTGGGTATGTAATTTCTCAAAGATGAAATTGCGCGTGTTCAGTTTTTAGAGCTCAGTTATCGTACTCTTTTTAGGGCAGAGACAAAAATTCTTTCTGGTGAAAATTATGTGAGGATGTGTGAGGATAGATTGAATGCATATTTAGCTGAAAGCAGGTTTTGTTTTAAACAGTCACTGCATAGCATTCTTAAATACTGTTCTTATATTCATTGTTTCATGTTCTCAGATTGGTGCTGAAAAAAATAATAGTGTTGTATTCTGGAAAGTAATAATGCTTTTGCTAGACAGTAGAAGAAGCTGGGAAAGGGTGAGGTTATGAATTATGGCTTACTGGGGATTGCCAGCCTATCAAATGTACACTAGTGTCTGGATTAGGTTGGGAACCTGCTGTGGTGGTTCGACACTGGCTGGGTGCCAGAGATTCACCCACAGCCACTCTCTCACTTCATCCCTGCCCAATACAAACAGGAGAGAGAGGAAATGAAAAAAAAACCAAAAACCTGAAGGGTTTTGCTACAGCAGGGATGAGGACTGTTAGAAATCTTTCACTGTCACAGGCAAAACAGGCAGTTGGTGTTTATCTGATGCCGTTCAGGGGAGGAGGCCATTCCCTTGCGTTCCATGGGGTCCCTCCCATGGGAGAAAGTCTTTCATGATCCTCCCCAGCGTGAGTCCAATCCCGGGGGCATCAGCTCTTCCGAACTCTGCTGCCTGTGGGTCACTCCACAGGGTGCAGTTCTTTGAGCACTGGCTGCTCCAGCGTTGGTCCCATCCGAAAGCACACAGATCCTACCAGGTAGAGTTCTGCTCCAGAGTGGACTCTGCTCTCCATGGGCCACACATCTCTCCTGGGACTCTGCTCTGCTGTGGGCTCCAACAGGCTGCAGCCTCCCTCCAGCATCCACCTGCTCCAGTGTGGGCTCCTCCCTCCATGGGCTACAGGTGGATCTTCTGCATCCCTGTGTTCTCTCCATTCCATGGGCTGCAGGGCAACAGCCTGCTTCACCATGGTCATCACCATGGGCTGCAGAGAGACTCCTGGAACACTTCCTCCTCCTCCTTTGGCCCTGGCCTTGGTGCCTGCATTTGCTGTTACAACTTCTCATGGCTCTTCTCCAGCAGCCATCTTCTTCTGCCTGCTGTTACTTTTTTTTCTTCCCTTCTTAAATATGTTATCACAGAGGCGTCTCTATCTCTCCTGACTGGCCTGGCCTTGGCCAGCTGTGGGCCTAGCCAGGAGCTGGCTGGCATTCGCTCTGCCAGCTATGAGGGAGGCTTCCAGCAACTTCTTGAAGAAAAGCCTCCCCCATAGGCCCCCTGCTACCAGAAAAAAACCAACCGCAACAAACCCAACACACTTCATGGCACTTCTGGACCCAAGCTTTCCCTGCTGAATGCAAATGCATAGAAAGTGCAGTGCACAATATATGATGCTGAAGAGGAGACTGATCCCTTGCTTTCCCAGTGCAAAGTAGGCAGCTGACATCAAGAGAAGCCCTGGAGATTGCCCTGTTTGCTAATTACTTCTTCAAGGCAAAGGTAGATGGTGAAGCTCCAAAAGGAGAAGTTGCAGTCTGCATAACATAGCCAAGCATCATTTCCTATTCTTTGTTGAAACCCTTGGCTAAGAAGAATAGCCTGAGTGGAGGAGTTTGCACCTACACAGCATGGAGCCTTGCAGCCATAGAGCCTCAGAATTACTTAAGTGCTCCAATTTATACAGGTTATATTACTAGATCATTATATTTTTCTGAGGACCCCTGTGATAGATAAATGGATATTAGAGTAAGTTAAATGCATTTAAATTTCTGTTTCCAATTCAGTGAAGCATAAACTTCTAGGCTGTCTTGGTTCATTGCTTTAGCATCCACTCCTATAATTCCTTCAGTATGCTAAGGATTTATAGAAGCTTTGTCTAGATGCTAGATCCTTAGTTGTTCAAGAGCTGCTTTTCCCACATTATGCATATGCATGCTATTCTTCAAACATCATTCACGTGCTGTATGACAACCAAGCAGAGAGAAGGGTAATATATTAGTCTTAGATCCAAACTTCTTCATAAATAGTCAAGAAGGAGCTCTTTTTTTCTTTTTTTTTCCCATTAATCTGTGGTGCATAAACACATTAATTTCAAAGTTGTTGTTTTGTTTTATGCATAAGCCAGTATGCTTGGATAAGCTGTTCAAACATCAGAGATAAAAATACTTTCTAAATTAAAATTACATCTCCAGAAATAGCACTGAATCATGACTTTTCAAAATGTTACAGAGATGAGTGGAAGTTATGTTCGTCTAATGCATTATGCACATTTTTCTGAATTTTCATTTACATTTGGAAAACAAGTCCAATTTTTAAAGGTTGCAGAAGTTGATCTCTACCGAGAGACTGCAAATCAGAAGTCTAGTATTTTCTATACAAATTATTAATGAGACCCTGACAACAAGCTAGATAAAAGTCATTGACAAAATGACAGTATTACTTCTGGAGGTTTTTTATGTTATTGACTCCAGTAAACTCAGAGGAGGAATATGTTAGATGGATTATTACTGCCTTTTGGGTTCAGTTTTACATCTGATAGCAAGTTTTATGACTGTTTACTGTTGTGCTGGTTTGGACAGTAATGGGGTTGTTGTCAAAGAAAAATGGATGAGAGATCGTTAGAGAAATACCAACTTTATTGAAAG
>WEKX01026539.1:8124-57298 GCA_013390025.1 Pitta sordida | reverse complement strand
CATATATATGTAATATATAATTATATATATTCTGAGATGGCAACTATGTTCTATCTCTCCTGATGTACGAAAACTTCTAGCTCTTCCTGCTTGTTACCATACTTTGTGCATTAGAATATAGACACCTCAGTTGGGTTGTTACATTTGGCGTAGGTTCACCACCCACTATATCCCACTAAGAGACTTTGGATACATCTCCTTCTCCCTTCAAACCTAGTTTAAAGCCCTTTTTATGAGTCCTGCCAGCTCATAGGCTAATAACTTTTTGCCCTTATTAGTCAGATGTAGCCCACCTGAGTCTAGCAAGCGACGTTCGGTAACAGTTATCCCATGGTCAAAGAACCCAAAATTCCTCTGCTGACACCAGCCCCTAAGACACTTATTAACAGTGAAAATTCTCCTATTTTTGTCATTATTCATCCCTGCCATTACGGGAATCGAGCAAAACACTACCTGTATTCCTGCCCCGTTGACAAGTTGGCCTAGTTCCCTAAATCCCCTATTAATTGCCTTACTTCCCTTCTTATCAGCCTTGTCACCACCAGCTTGAAGAATGAGCAGTGGATAGTAATCAGAGGGTCGAATGAGTTCGGGTATCCTCCTATTGATGTCTTGAACCTGAGCCCCTGGGAGGCAGCAGACTTCCCTGTGGGATAGGTCCAGTCTACATACAGTACACTCCATTTCCCTCAAAAGGGAGTCACCAACCACCACTACCCTTCTTTTCTTTTTCATGTTAGATGTTGTGAGTGACTTGACATAAGGGGTGCTTCTTGGGAGTTCTCCAGACAAAATGATCTCTTTTACCTCTTCAGTCTGATCCCCAAAATCCAGGGCCCCAAACCTATTCTTGAAGGGTAGATAGAAAGGCGACATCTGGAATGGTGGCAGGGGCCAGGAGAGGACTCTGTTTCCCACACTATTGAGTCCTCTTCCCATTCTCCATCATCAGTTGCATCTCTACCTTCTTCCTTGTGGGAGAAGACCTCAATCTCCTCTGGTTCCTGATCATTTTTGAGAGATGGAAGGGTACAGCTTCACCAATCTACCTCCCTTTCACTCTCTGTAATGCTCCAAAGCCTTTCTACCTGCTCCTTGAGGTCCGCCACCATAACGAGCAGGTCATTAACCTGCTCACTTCCGATGCAAGTGTTTTTTTCACTGCAATCTGGTACTACCAGGAGGCTACAGCACACAAGGCTATAGGCTGTAGGGAAAAGATGCTTGTTCTACATTTTCCAGCCTGCAAGAATTCCCTTTTCTCATCTCTCCAAACAGGAGAAATGTCGGCCTTTGTTTTTGTTTCTTAAACACTGCTGATCTCACCATCTTTTTAGTTTTCATTCTTATTTGTTTGACCTTGCCCATTTGCAGTGTGTTCTATTCATCAGCGTCCTCTAGCTATCCATTATCTATAGCTGTTTATCATTGTCTCTTTAAACTTGATCCTGAGAATTACAGATTATCTTAAATACAGTAAGCCCTCGCTATTTCATGCTTCAAGTTTCAATTCCTCTCATCTTTGCGGTATTTTTTTCAGTGAAGACGCCATAATCTCTCCTCCTTTTTGCTCGGTATTTTCCTGTGTGTGCATGCGCAGAGTGTCTCTGCTGCCCCGCGGGGCAGGACTGGCACACCCCACAGGGCCGGGGGATGACACCTCTCACTTGCTTGTGGACTGCCCAGAGCTTGTGCCCTTATAAGTGTTGGAGAGGTTATATGGTGGGGAAGGTTTATAATAGCTTATTACAGCTGCTCGCCTCAGGGCTGTGCTGGGACCCCATCAGCTGGCGGCGCCACCACAGCTGGTGCCACAGCACATCGGGCCACCCTCTGCCACCACTGCCAGTGCTGCAGTGGCCAGGGCCACCCTCTGCCAGTGCCACCAGCACCATGGCA
Organism: Pitta sordida; assembly: GCA_013390025.1. Classification (NCBI taxonomy): domain Eukaryota; kingdom Metazoa; phylum Chordata; class Aves; order Passeriformes; family Pittidae; genus Pitta; species Pitta sordida. Next base: position 55,399 of record WEKX01026539.1, on the reverse strand, counting down.
GCCAGGTCTGGCTTCCACTGCCACCTAGCAGCAGGGTGGGGATCAAGGCTTCTAGGCATGGCTGGTACAGGCAGTGAGGCAACTGCTGCAAATGAGACTGCTGCCAAGACCATAGCGAGCAGCACCACAACTGCTGCTTCGGTGCCTGCAAGAGCTACTGCCTCCAAGTCCTCCACTGCCACCTTGGCAAGCAATCAGGCCAAAGAGACCTTTGGCACTGGAGATGGAGGTGGAGAGGATAAAGCCTCTGCCATTATGGGCAAAGGTGTGGCTTCCATCCTGGAAGCCGTGATCCCTTTCCTGTTGCTGGGCTGGCCTGGTCCCATCCTGAGGGGTTGGCTTGGCACTGCCTCCCACACTCATGTCAGTGGGGTTACACCCTGCGAGGCTGGGTTGGTCCTGCCCCTGCCATGACATCAGGTGAGGCTGTTGCTCTGCCAACCTTGAAAGGAAGATCAGAAGGTGAAGCTTCTGCCATGCCAAGCAGTGAAGTTGATAAAACCGTGGTCACTTCAGGGGAAACCAAGTGCTATGATGGGGAAAGGGAGGTCAGTGCCACCAACACTGCTTGGGGAGTGACCAGCGCTGTTTGTGCATGCATGGTGAAGGCCGATGGGAAGCTGACTGTAGCCCCCGTGGCTGCATCTGCAAACATGGCTGTGGGTGCAGTTGAATGAGACTTGTTAAGGAACAGCTAGTAGGCCTTATTGCAGGGCACACACAGGCTAAGTTTGTAGGTGGTGTGACACAGGACACATCTAAGCTAAGGAGAGTAGAAAGATTTCTGTAGGCGCTGGTACAAGACATTCTTTGGTGGAAAACCAAACTGGAACTGAGCAATCTCTGAAAGCCAAGAGGCAGAGGGCTGTGGGACCCACACGCCCTCTGCGTCCCCGGGCTGACTCTGGGAAGGTGTGCCTGCTTAGCAGGACATTCCTGCACCAGGACTAAGACAGGAGCTGCCCTCTTCTGCCACATGGGGAAGGGGCGAGAAGATCCCATCCGCTCCTCTGCCCCATCAGAAGGTGCATGTAGATGCTGGGCATGCCCCCCTGTGCTCCAGGGCTGAGGGGGCAGGGAGATGTGTTTGGCTTATTTGCATATTCATGATCTGCCTATCTTCATGTAATCCAATTTTCCCAAACACCACATGATCCCTAACCCCTACAAAATTTGAGGCATTACTGTATTTCTTGTACTCTCTAACAAGAAATTGTGCAAGAGCATGAGGGCTAGTGTGTCTTATCATCCTCTTCCTTTCCTTTAACCTTCTTGTCCAGCTAATCTCACTTTCTTCTCAACTTTATTATTCATGACCTTTCACATTCTCAGCCCTACCAGCTCTCATCCACTGTTGTCTGCTGCAAATCTCAATCTTTCAGGTGATCATGAGGTAACAGACTTCCCCGAGTGCTTTTGGTTCAATTTGCCAGTAAATATCTTAAGCCTCTCACATTTAATGGTTGCAGTGTCAGATGAGGACATGTTAGCAGTTACAGCAGAGAAAAGTCGAAGTAGGAGACATGATATAAGCGCTGGAGGGAACTCAGCCTGAAAAGGGGGGAAAAAAAAAAGGAAACTGCAGCAAGCAGATTCACCTTGCCCATGCCTTTGCCTGTTCCGAATGCAGCAAGCCAGCTGCAATCCTAGATGCAATAAGGAATGGCAGTCTGCGATTCTGAGGGGCAAAATGCTTCTTATCTTAAAACTGAAAGCTATTAAAATTTCTATTTTATGATTTTATGATTTATGATTTTTTAATAAAAATGTCTGCTGTTTGCAGTGAATTGCATTTTATGCATAAAAGTAAATATTACCTCAAATTTGCTTAATGAAAATCAGTAGCAAAACAGAAGCAAAACAGATACGCAGAAGTACTTTATTTTGAAAATGTGATGTTTGTGCTGCCACTAAAAAGGTACAGATCTGAATTTTTCAAATAACGAAGTCAGTATGCTTTTAGACTTAGAGATACTTCAAATGTTTACTTTCATCAACATTTTATTACAACGTCAAATGGCACCCATACCACTTTATTTGCTTTCCTATGTGTCCTGCAGCATTCAGTTTGTTCTCAGGCATCATTGTGGAAATCACTAGGTTTTTTTCTAGAGTTATTTACAAAATTTTGTCAATACATGTTGCATACTGTTAAAGTCATGCCTCGGTGCATTGCGACTTCTCCATTGCGACCTCACTGGTTTGTGAGAAATTTTCCCTATGAATCTGCCTCAGTGATTCACAGAACTTCCCAGTCAACGCCTGTGCAGTGCCTCTGCTTCGCTGAGGGGTGGCACCAGGTGTCACAGTATTGCAAAGTTAAGGTTTCCCAGGCTCTAGGAGCACCAACTAGAGCCCAGGGACACCCCTTCCCCACCGCAGCCCTGGAGCTTCCCCACCGCAGTCAGTGCAAGCGTGTGCAGTGACAGCAGCCCGGTGGTGGCTGCAGAAGTGGCAGCATGGCCAAAGAGAAGCCCAGGGATTCTCTGGGGGTCTCCCCAGGCAGAGATGGTTCAGAAATGCTTCCCTTTGCTCCCCTGTGCTGTGAGAGGCCATGGGGAGGAGCAGAAAACACTCCCCAACGCTCTGGAGTGGTGGGGGGGTGGAGTGATGGGCGTGGTCTGTGTGCATATTCATCACCCACGCATGTTTGTGAATTAGACAGTTCGCGAGACCCCCTGGAGACCCATTCCTCAAAAATTTGGAAGTATGACTGTATTTACATTCCACTGAATAAATCCTATATTCACATACTGAATGAAAACTTTAATGCCTGTTCCTTTTAAAAAGATCATTTTTCTAAGGGAAAAAATATGTAGATTTTGTGGGTGATTTTTGATGCTGTTGTGACTACTACTCTCTTAATTGTCTCTTTTTGGCAGAACAAATTGTTCCATGATTTATCACTATTTTTATTGGCTGTTCTGAAAATATAAAGCATTATTGCAACACAGTAATGTGCACATGCACATATTGTAAGAAGAGAATAAAAATCTCAAGGTCATACATGACAACAGTTCTGGGGTTTATGTTTCCATGCTACAATTTCTTTTAATCGGAAGCTGACATTGCAGTAGTTGCTTGCAGCCTTCAAACACAGGGAATATTTCACAGATTGTTCACATATATTTCTTTCAAATGTACTTGCAATAGTCTGTTTACCTTTGTTCTTAATGCCCACGAGCTCTGCATTCATAAGCATATGGAATTACTGCACAGTGTTCAAAATGAATGCACAAGTTAAAGAATGAATTTGTCTCTGAGACCTATACAAATATTCAGGCAAATACATTTGAGCAGCTAAAGTCAAGAGGGCAAATTGATCTTCTATGAGTCAACACACTTCCTTTCAAAAAGTAATCATTTCAAATACAGTATTTCAGCATCTTAAAGCATTAAATATTAAATAAATATTAAATATTGACACTACATATTTCTTATTTGTGCAGTCTCTAATAGCTCACTACATTTTAATTGTACACCTGAGCTTACATTGTTTTCCTCAAAATAAGTGTGAATTTTTCTGTAAGTTCATGATTGAAATTTGTGCAGAAGGATGTGGATTTCAGCTGTCCCTGACTGGAAAGCATATTTACCTTTAATTCCAAAACATGTTCTGTAATAAGGGCGGATAAACTTAGAATAATAATTTGGTTTGGTTTTCTGATTTGTCTCTGGTCTGCATGGTAATCATTTGGCAGAAGGGTGGAGTATTTTAGTGTTATTTCAAATCACTCTCTGCATTTCAGTTTAAATACGTATTCATTTAGGCTTCTCATTTTCATGAGTTTAAAAATGTTTCCAATAAATCAGTTAATTTTTGTCTTGTTTAAGAAAAAGACAAAATTCATGTATGATCTCTGTTTCTCCCTTCCAAAAGGAACTGTAGAACAATATTATGTAGCCTGCATTTTATTAACATGGCATTCTAAATTTTGCACGTAGGTGTCACTAAAGTCACCTTTGTGTTTCACAAGTATGCTTGAGGACAGAACTAGATGCCTATTACCACAGTGTCAGTAAAGCAAGATGGAGATGGATCCATTTGTTTAACTAGCCCATTTTGTTTTGCAGACTTGCAATCCATTCTGGTATAATTCTGCCACTGATCTACTTAATAATAGTAAGGAAAAATCCTTTTCGTTTTGCCATGGGAATGGCTCAAGCACTTCTGACAGCCCTCATGATTTCTTCCAGGTAAACAAAAGGAACATCTTTTCTGTAATGTTCCCAATAGAAATTAGATTGTCTGTACTCTGATTTTATTGCTACTTTATTGCAAGCCCTGGTATCAGTTCCTAGTCCCCTGGAGGTTGAAATACTGCTTTCATCATTAATTCTGTTGTACCCAAAGGGGCACTGCAGATTGTGCTGCCCTTACACCGAACAAGAGTCTACCTCTCCCAGGAGGATGTACGTACTTCTTTGCCATTCAGTTCATTAGTCATAGACTTGATAGAGTTGAAGCTGTTGCAGTTTCTGTGACTACATATGCTATGGCAATTTTACCATATGATTTTGAGCATAACTGAGAGTTATTTCTTCCTGTGATTAGAAGATATAACAAGAGTTGCTTTGCTTTCTTCCTGCCTTAGATCTCCATTTGAGCCTTTGAGCAAGTCATTCTTTGAGGAAAAGGAAATATATGGGAAATGGTGTATTGTGGCCTATGCTTATTTAATGTGTTTCATTATGTGCTAGTTCAGCAACTTTGCCCGTCACCTTCCGCTGTGCAGAAGAAAAAAACTTGATTGACAAAAGAATCACCAGGTTTGTTCTTCCAGTTGGAGCTACCATCAACATGGATGGCACAGCTCTCTACGAAGCAGTAGCAGCCATATTTATCGCCCAACTGAATGACTTAGAACTGGATATTGGCAAAATAGTTACCATTAGGTAAGGCTAAAGCCATCCTGTGCATTTTGTGGAAAGTGAGGGTTTTTGTGAATGGTATGTTAACTCTGGATACCCCATAGGAAAGTTTAAACTGTTATTCACAGCACAGGAAGTAACAGACATTCTCACTTCTTGACCCGAGGCCTTGCTAGTGCAACCTGATGACGAGGGGGGTGGGTCAGGGCATGCAGCAGGTATATGGCATTTTTCTGGAAATTGTCATTATTCTTCTCTGCAAGCACTCACAAACCCAACTCTGCCTCTACCCCTGATCTGTCCAGTTTGCGTGTTTGATATGTGTTGCATGCTATTCTGTAGTGTTACCTGTACAATATCTGTACACAAGTTGCCCTGTACTCTTTGACACCAGACTTCAAGTAGATACTATTCAAGAGGAAAACGGAAACATTTGGGTTTCTTTCTTGCAGTGAAATAGTAATCCTATTTGTGCCAGGGAATAGAGTTTCTGTGAGCAGCATGTATTCTAAATGCCTTTTCTGTCCTTTTTTTGGGATTTAGTGTCACAGCTACAGCAGCCAGCATTGGTGCTGCAGGCGTCCCCCAAGCTGGACTTGTCACCATGGTGATTGTACTGAGTGCTGTTGGTCTGCCCGCTGAGGATGTTACTCTGATAATTGCAGTTGACTGGCTTCTGTAAGTTTAATGGTCTTGATATTTAATTAGTTTTTCTATTTTCTAACGTTTATAGGAGTTGCCTGGGAATGTGTGAGTTTGAGAAAGAACGGAACAAAATCATTTAGGACTTGTTGCAGGAAACTGACAAAGATTATTCTTATGGCCAGGTTTGTTCAGAGTTGAATGCAGTAGTGGCTTTAATTATGAGAGGGGTCCTACTGCATGGGATGGCAGTGAATAACCTCAGATTCAGAGGTGCTATTAACTTTAAAGTAGCAGCCACAGAACTAATAAATCATGAGCATAATGCTCAGGAAAGACAAATTTGATGGTACCAAGGAGTGCCTCTGGAATATCAGCTGCCATAACATTAGGCCGAATACATACACCATATACACATAGAAATCAAATGTAGCCACAAGCATAACATGTTAGCTGATTTCAACAAAGCACATAAAATCCATACACTGGTGAATAAATAGTGGAGCACAGCATTAACTAAGTAAAGCTGGGCCTGGACTGCACATGCACACACATAGCAGGCTGGGCTGCCAGCACTACTTAGCTAGGCTGTTCTTCACTGAAAGCAGTGGCCCAGCCCCTTGATCAGCAAGCACACACATAAGCTCAGCAAGCATTCATTATTCCTGATCCCAAACATCTCAGAGCACTTCAACACTTTAGCCCCAGGCAGCAGCTCTTTCTGGAGAGAAGACTTTTCACCAGAAAGCTTTTCTGTTCAAGTTACCCCAAGGTGTTTCTCTGCTACTTTTGCAAAAGCCCAAAGAATCACAGAGTATATTCTGGAGTTCAGAAGGAGATCAATACTCAGTTTTGTCCCATGATTCACAGCGTGACAGGATTCAAAAGTTAAAGAGTATAATTAGAGTTTGTAATAAGACTTTTTTGCCTTCTAAACTGTGTGAGCTTTAATGAGAGCCAAGGTCTGCAATAACTCAGCATGTTTCATTGGTGTCAGTCAAGAGATCTTAATCATTTCATAATCTTTGGATGTCTTCTTCAACTCATATTTACTTTTGAGGTAAATGACTTGCTGTTCCTCCTCCACCCTTTCCAATCATTATCTGGAAGGGTTTCTGGCAGCCACCTATGTATTTCACAGATATATTTTATTTATTTGATTATGTAACTCGATTTTGCAAGTAGAAATGCTAGTCTCTAAAAAATCACAGCTCTTGGATGGATACAACAATCAATTACATTTATGCATAAGCATAATTTCTCCAAAAAGCCAGCTTCAGCCACAAGTACATTCTCATAGTCTGCTGTCTGCAACAAAATCACAGAATATGCTGAGTTGGAAGGATCCCACAAGGATCATTGAGTCCAAACCTTAGCACTACACAGAACTATTGCCAAGAGTCACACCATGGACCTGAGAGTTTCATCCAAATGCTTCTTGACTTGGTGCTGTGACTATTACCTTGGGGAGCCTGTTCAGTGCCCAGTCACTCTCTGGTTAAAGAACCTTTTTCTAATATCCAACCCAAACCTCCCCTGTCACAACTTCAGGACATTCCCTTTGGTCCTGTCACAGGTCACCACAGAGAAGAGATCATGCCTGCCCCTCCTCTTCCACTCACGTGGAAGTTGTAACTGCAATGAGGTCTCCCCTCAGTCGCCTCCAGGCTGAACAGATCAGGTGACCTCAGCTGCTCCACATACACCTTCTGCTCAGGGCCTTTCACCCTCTTTGCTGTCCTCCTTTGGACATTCTCTACACCTTAATATCTTTCTTATGTTGTGATGCCCCAAATTGCCACAATATTCAAGGTGAGGCTGCACCAGTGGAGAACAGAGCAGGAAAATCCCCTCTCTCGACCAGCTGGTGATGCTTTGCCTGATGCCCCCAGGACACGATTGGCCCTCCAGGCTGCCAGGGCACTGCTGACTCAGATTCAACTTGCTGTTGACCAGGACCGCCAGGTCCCTTTTCACAGCACTGCTTTCCAGCATCTCATTCCTCATTCTGTCCATACATTCAGGGTTGCCCCATCCCAGGTGCAGAATCCCGCACTTCCCCTTGTTGAACGTCACATGGTTGGTGATTGCACAGTCCTCTAGTTTGTTCAAGTCTCTCTGCAGGGCCTCCCTGCCTATAAGAGAGCTCCTCCCAGTTTTGTATCACCTGTGACCTTGCTTAGCATCCCTTCCAGTCCTGTGTCCAAGTCATTTATGAAGATGTTGAACAGCACAGGGTCTGAGATGAAGCCCTGTGGAACCCCACTAGTGACAGGTCACCAGTCTGATGTCACCCCATTCACTGTTACCCTCTGTGCTCAAACAAGGAGCGAATTACCCCCACATGATGTGCTTATCCAGCTGTGTGCTGGACATCTTTTCAAGAAGGGTACTTTGAGATACAGTATTGAAAGCTTCGCTGAAAGAGCATATTTCCTAGTCGTTCCCTTAGGACCTGTTTTGAGGAGTTATCATCCATGTTTTTAGGAATCTTCTGGCCTAAGTTATACCAGCTGTGTGATGCTCCCAGTTTATTTCTGAGAAGCTGAAATCTCCCATAAGGACAAGGGCAGCTGATTGGAAGTGTCCCTTAGTTCCTCAAAGAAAAATTCATCAGCATCATCGTTCTGGCCAGAAGGTCTGTGGCAGACTCCCACAATGACATGCACATTTTTTGTTTGCCCTTGATTCTTACCCAGAGGCTCTCAACTGTGCCATTGCCACCTGTGAGCTCCATGCATTCTAACCCTTCTATTGCATAGAGTTCCACCCTTCCACCTCTTCTGCCCAGCCTACCCCTCCTGTAGAGACTGTAACTGTACAACAGAGCAGTCCAGTTACAGGATTTATACCACCAGGTTTCCCTTATTCCAGTGATGTTAAGTCTCTGGGACTGGGCCAAAATTTTGAGCTGCTCTTATTTGTTCCTCATTCTTTGTGCGTTGGTCTAGAAACATTTTGGGTGTGGTACGTTGTAGCCATACTTCATGAAGCAGAGTGAAGAATCCTACAAGTGCTCATTTTCTTAAGTTTTGACACACCATTCCATTGTTCGTCACTGGAGAGCCTGGTTTTGTCCCCTTCAAAGCCAGTTTAAAGCTCTGTTAACAAGCCCCTGTGCTGGAACTCTTTTTTCCCTCTGAGACAGGTGCATGGGGTCTAATAGTTTTGTTTGCTGTATTCCTTGTGGACATTTAACTTTGTTAAGGATAGTGCAGATCCGTACAAACCACTGGCCCAGAGCAGGTACCTAAATAGTCCAAGAACAGAGCAAACATCTATTGGTTCTTTTTCCTAAAATACTCTCCCAGCCTTCTGCAAATTGGAGCTCCGAGTTCCAGAGCTAGAGGTGCCTTTTGTCATGTTCTTCGTCATTGCTTTGGGATCCATGTTTCCACAACTCTTGTGGAACGTGGGAAGTACACATAATGTGTTGTGCAGAGACATATTTAATTTTGTTTTGATCTATGTCCCAACAATTTTATTTCATTATGTCCTCTATTTCTTTTATGGGAGTGAGAGAAAAAGGGAACAGTATTTTCCAATTTCTCATAGCAATCATAACTTTATGATATGATCTTGACTCCACTTTGAAAGTCCACAGTTTATGTGATTCCTAGGCAAATATGAAGATATGAAAGCCACCTGTTCCACCATGAAGCATACTAATAATTCAAGATGTTTCTAGTTCTAACTGAGGCATTTTTCAGACTAAGGTTTCTTGCCATGTAAAGCAAATTCACACAGAATCACAGAAAATTATGAGTTGGAAGGGACCCACAAGGATCATCTAGTCCAACTCACCATCTAATACCCGTACAGCGACCAAGAGCACATCCCAGAGCATAATAGCAACCTAGATGCCTCACAATCTGGCAGGCCACTCCGAGCCGGAAGGGGCCCAGGGTCATCCAGCCCTACACCCCCCAGCTAGACCATGTCACTTAGCTCCTCGTCCAGTCTTCTCTTAAACACTTCCAGGGATGGCGACTCCACCACCTCCCTGGGCAGCCCATTCCAATATGCAATTACTCTCTCCGTGAAAAACCGCTTCCTAACGTTAAGATTAAACCTCCCCTGGCGTAGCTTGAGGCTGTGCCCTCTTGTTCTGGTGTCGTCAGCCTGGAAGAAGAGGTCTACACCCANTTGAACAGTACTGGGCCCAACACTGACCCCTGTGGGACTCCGCTGGTGACTGGCCGCCAGTCTGATGTTGCACCATTCACCACCACCCTCTGAGCTCGCCCTTCCAACCAGTTTGTGACCCAGCATAAAATATTCCTTTCCAGCCCGTGCTTTACAAGTTTCTCCTGAAGCTTATTGTGGGAAACCGTGTCAAAGGCTTTGCTAAGGTCCAAGTACACAACATCCACAGCCTTTTTGTCATCAACCAGTCGAGTCATGTGTATGCTATAAATGAAAAAGCCAGACTAATCTTTACCTGCACTACACAGGCGTTTATAATTTCTAGAGATCGTTCACAGAACTCCAGCTGCTGTATCAGATACAGTCAAAATTCTATGACGCATTTAGAAAGACATCTAACATGAAGTACATTTTAATTTTACTGAATTTAGTAGGACTGCTTAGATATTAATTTAGGCAACAGATTATATTCAGCTGGAAGTAACATTAACAAGACAAGCACATTCTTTAAAGACATGACTTGAGTCCCCAGCTGATGAAGAGCCTTAGTGTGTAACATCTGGTAGAAGAAAGTAAGTAAACGGCAAAAGGTAAAGATATTCCTAGCTACATTGTCACCAAGAATGTCTGATTATCTGCAATAAAATAAAACCCATTATCAAAATATTGCCAGGAGAATTTCAATATCAATAAAAGATTTCACGTAAAGTAATTGTCAGAGCAAATATTTCATGTCATTATAGACATAAACACATTCCAGTTAATGCTGAATTTTGAAATAAATTAAATATTAATTTTATGTACCAGGGATCATTGCTAGTGCATTTTGCACTTCAGGAGATGGAATGCACATTGTGATGCCACATAGATGATTAACACTTTTGCCTTTCATACTTACTGCCTAAAATGTATTATTTTGCAAACTATTTGCAAACTATTTGTAGTGACTCATTAACAATCCACGAGTTAACTCTAAACTTAACAGGATTTTATTGCATAGGCTTCGCGAGTTCTTCCACATGTTAAATGAAGAAAAGAGAAATTAATAGATTGCAAGTATTACAACAGACGAGTTTCCAGTCATGTTGATTTGTCTCATGTGTCACACTGATCCTACCAGAATTTTACTTTACTCCTCTCTCTTCCTTTCCTACCATATATTTTCATTCCACATGAATGTTGGCATTTTTTTAGAGCACTGAAGCTCAGCAGTTGTAGAAGAAGAATGTATATGAGACACAAATTCATTTCCCTATTTGCAGTGTAATGTGAAATATTGTGAATATATCCACCTCAATATCCCTGCACAGAAAGAGAAACCCATTCTGCTGCAGAGCCCTTAAGCATAGTGCTGTGTATCTGAAAAGAAAACAGGGAATCATGGCCTTTCAGTGTCCATACCTTTCTTTCAAACTGATTTTCAAATTTTGCTATATTGCATGTGTTTGTTGCTCCTTTGCCAAGTAGTGGCAGATTTTTAAGGCCTGCAAGTCACATTTCTGTTTGAAGAAAAATCAACAGTGCAGAAGTATTGTATTCCTTTAAGTGACTTATTTAATAGAGCTTTGTACTTCAGCTGTGTAACAATGAGAAGCTAGCAAAATATAGCCTATTCCCTTTGAGGGTTTGGGCCAAGTGAAGATACTGGGCTGAGGACATGAGTGTGAAAATCACAAAAGGTATAATGTAGGCTCTTCTACTACACCCCACCTGCACTGGTTCTCTACTTCAGGGCCTGTGAGGTGATCCTTGCAGCATTGTGTAAGGCTGTGCCACAACAGTGGAAATACTGCTCTGAAAGACAAGTGACGCGACTTGCCGTTTTGCATGTCCTATACAAAGTAATTTGTTGTGAAAGTGACTCCATACTTCAAATATGTGTGGGCAAAATTCTGTTTCAATGTTTACACGATTTTTTCTTCAAATTGAAGAATTTCCCCAAATCTGCACTGGGAAGAAGACAGGGCTGCATTTGCTAGAGTTGCTTACTTCTACTGAAAGGATTTTCTAAGTAACATACTGAATGGTTTGTGTGACAACATTTTTATTCCATAGGGATCGATTCAGAACAATGGTGAATGTCTTGGGAGATGCCTTTGGTACTGGGGTGGTGGAGAAGCTCTCTAAAAAGGAGTTGGAGCAGATGGATGTCACCTCTCAAGTCAACATAGTCAATCCTTTTGCCTTGGAAACAACAATACTTGATAATGATGAAACAGAGACCAAGAAATCTTATGTGAATGGAGGCTTTGCTGTAGATAAGTCTGACACCATATCCTTCACACAGACATCTCAGTTCTAAAGCCAGTAGCTTTCAGGTATCACAGGAGCTCTAAAGTACATGTCCATATGCAATATCTAAAAAAGCTTGAAGGGTAATTGAGAATGAATTACATCTTGCTAGCACTTGATTTACCGCACAGATTCTGATTCACCTTACCAGTTCTATCCCCTTCTCATCATTTTTCTCAACAGTTTGAACTCACCATTCTTAGTACTTGCTGAGAGACTGAAGAAAAAGAGAGTTGTAAAAAAGTTTGAGGGTTTTTTTTTTAATATACATCATTGTTGAGGCTATAAAATGCCTCTTTGGAATCAGCATGCTCATAAATGGGTATCTTAGCTGGGACAGCCAAATGTGTTTTACTCAGGAGTAGCACAGCATTTCACACCCTACCACATCACAGAGCACCTGTACGAAATCCCTGTTAACATCCTTGCTTTCTAAACACCTTGCACTGTACTTGACACTTCCTGCAACTTGATCATTTGCCAAAATGCTAATTTCTGCAGCTGAGGGGATACTACTTGCGTGATTCAGGAAAAAACAGACCAGAAGGGCCTTGAAATAAGTACATTTTACTGTGAACAGGGTTTACTTTTTCTTTAGTTGTGAAATAATAAGGCGTGGAAGAATTTCCAGTATTTATGTAGCTGTTTCCCCATGCTTTTCATGTGATTGGTAACTGCTGGGATTGGTCTTCAGATGTGAAACAAGTGTAAGTTTGCTCTTCTGGTATTTAAAGAGCTTTTCTAAAGTGATACTTCACCTGTTTAGGTGCACTTTGATGGCCTCCTAGTAGAATATCATCAGAAACAGAAATATGTCCATTTCACCTTTGATTTTTACCAAATAAGAGTCAGCCTAAAAGTAGGCAGAGGTCATGAAGATAAAAATGCACAGTGCAAATTCTAAACCTTTCCTCCTTGGAATAAAATTAGATATATTATCAAGAATATAGCAGTCAGACCTTTTTTCTAGAAAGAAACCACTCTGACTAATCTTACTACATGGACTAGTTGGGGGGTTTGGCTCCTTGGTTTAGTTTACCAGTTGAACATGCAAGTTTTGTAGCTGCAATACTACTACAGTGCCAACATGTTAGATAAACTGTATCTTATGAATAATTTCTGGACCCAGAAAGTTATGTCCTCGGGTAGCTTGCTGTAGGATAAGAAGCACCGAGAACTTCCTCATAAGAAATCTCCATTTTCTAAAACATTTTATACGTGATTTCCATGGTGCAAAAATCACTTTCTTAAGGAAGGAGTTGCTGTAACTATTTTTTTTTTTTGCCTTGCACATTGAAGTAGTTAGCCATTTTATAGATGACGTAAACTGAAATTCATATACAGTTGTCTGTAAATAAGCTTGTGGTAAACATAAAATTGCACTCATATGCTAAGAAATCCCCCCCTTTAAGTTCCTGCAGTGTTTGTTATATACTCAGCTCAATCCTAATCTTTTATATTTAAACAAACCAAAAGTGTGCCAAAGAAAACTGATTAAGAGAAGAAGAAAATATTTACTGTAGATTTTGATAAATTGCACCTTAAATTAATGAGACATAATACTGTATTCAAATTAAACATTGTACACTATATGGAAATGTTAATCTAAGTATCGGTATGTTTACACAAAAAAAAGAAAATATACTGAGTGAGTAAATCAATCTTTTTACCTTTGCCGAAACAGTATGAGACAGTCTTTATGTGTGCAGCTTTGCTTATAAGAGGAAAAAGCCCACCTGTTTCCATGACTAGCCTATAATCTATCTATGCTTTGTCTTTAAATAGCTTTTTAAGTCACTCTTTTTGATCACCTCATTATGTAGTCACCCTGTTAATGATGTACTGTGAACAGTGTTCTTAATGCGTTATAAATAAATAATTTCTCTCTTTACTCTTGTTTTAGCCTACTATCCTCACTGTTCAGTATTGAATTTCTTTAGCTATAGAAAGAAAACAAAACCATGTTGGATTCACGATTTGTGTTACCTTCATTAGTGACTGGGTTGTAGCTTTGAGAAGAATTACGTTCTTCTTCCAATAAAATAACTCCTTAAAAATAAAATGTTGAGATTAAAGCCCTGTAACTACATAAGATATGGATTGGGAGTATGCTATAAAGTACATGCTAGGCAGGGATGTTTATTTATTAGTTTTTTGTTATGTGTCAGATTCAGGGAAGGTTTAGACTGGATGTTAGGAAGAGTTTTTTCACAGAGGGAGTGATCTCTCATTGGAATGGTCTGCCCAGGGAGGTGGTGGAGTCGCCATCCCTGGAGGTGTTTAAGAAAAGACTGGATGAGGAACGCAGTGACATGGTCTAGACGATGGGAGGCTTGGATGGATGGAGCGTGGTGCCCATGGCTCCAGGGCTGTGCGTTCGATCCCTGGGTGGGCTCTCGCTTGGGAGTTGGACTAGATGATCCTTGTGGATCCCTTCCAACTCAGAATATCCTGTGAACCTGTGAACTAAGCAGGGGTTGCAGTGCTGTTTTGTGACCTACTCACCACCAAGAGATGCTGAAGACACTGTTAAGTCCAAGGATGCTCTTCTTGACACAGTATTCCAAGTCTACGTTCTATATATGTGGAGCCACCCTGTATGGGCAATATGTCTTCTTCTCCATAGCCTCCTGGTCTGGAAGCTTGGGAGAGTGGTGGAGAGTCTCACATCAGAAAAGCACCAGCATATGCATCTCATGGTTGTGGCGGGCCACCCAGACATTTGGGCCCCATCCTGGTACTGAGGCCCCACCCAGACATCTGGGTCCCTCAGGGTTGTGGAGGGCACTCCAAAATCTGGATCCCTTTGGAGAGCTACCCAGACCATTGTGTCCCCTCTGGGTTGTGATGGGCACACATCACATCTGTTTCTTTTGGCGTTTCAGGGTGCTACCTGCCCCTTGTCTCTGGGAGCCCCAAAAAGGGGGAGCACCAGCTCTCTTGGTGCTCGCGTATCCAGCTGTCTGGGTCTCCCCAGCATTTTGGGATTGCCCAGGGGTCCTGAACTCAGGCCATATGTCCATGTGTACGTGTCCCCAGTCCCAATAATGAAGCTCCCTGAGTTCCAGGATCATGATCTCTGCTCAGTCCCCAATTCCTGACCTATTGGTGACTCACAGCACCCTGAACAGACGGCTGCATTGCTGCCCTCAACTGCAGGGTATGGGGGCACCCCAAGGTGGGGTGACACTTGAGGGGACAGAGGAGGTTGAGGTATGCCTAACTGTCCCTCCCAGCCCAATGTGGAATGTGGATGAACATCCAAAGGAGCAAGGGAATTTTGGGGTCCCTAACCATGTGTTTCCCCAGCCCAAGGTGGGGTGGCTGAAGAGCTGGGCGCTATCAGGAAGGACCCATACAGTCAGAGGGTCCTGCCCCACCACAGCTGCAAACCCAGGACTCAGTGATCTGTAAAAAGCCCCTTCTGATCCGACCTCCTCCATGATTCCATAGTTTGTGACAACCGGCTGCCAGGGCCAGGTGTTACCTAGCAACAAGAGACACCACAAACACAGGCATACGCCTGCGTGCAGCTGGGGCTTAGAAAGGCAAAGGAGGAGGGGGATGAGGAAGGGGACTGCTGGCTGCCCACACTCCTAACTTGCACAAAGGCTCCCATTCCCCCAGGACAGGTGCTGTGGTTTTGGGCAGGCCAGAAGCCATGGCATCAGTAAGCCTGTTGCAGATGCTGGATGATGCCATTGGGACACCTGAGGTCAAACTCAACTTAGAAGCGCTTCGCAAACTGCTGAAGGTCATGCTGGGACACCTGAGCCAGCTGGGCCTGCAGGATGTGCCCCCTCCATCTGAGTTCCTCCCAGAGGAGAACCACCCTGTTGGATCACACCTCGGACTGCAGAAGGAGGACAGGGCTGAGACCAGAGGCCGGAACCTGCTCCAAGGGATCAGGAGTAGCTCTCCAGTCACCTCCGTGGCTGCCAACATGGAGAAGACCAAAGCCAAAGAGAGTGGCATCTCTCAGGTAGAGGCTCATCCCAGCCCCCTAGGTGCTCCCCCCGAAATGCCCCCACTTCTGAGGCACCTGCCCTTATTCCAGGGTTTGATTGATGCCCAAGCTCACAGTGGTACTTGGGGTTGCGATGTTGGAAAGGGAGGGAGTTTCAGGGAGAAAGAGCTGGGACTGAGACCCTGCTCTGGATGCTTTGGATTCTCCTCATGCTGAGTCTGTCTGTGCTGACTGAGGCTGTGCCATGCGCTCCCCAGGGCAGGGGTGGGAAGGCATCTCTGAGGAGATGCTGTCTTGGGGAGATGCTGCCACCCATCCCTCCTAGGCCACAGCTCTCTCACAGGATCTCCATGAGGACATGGCTGGGATGAAGGCCACACAGTCCCACATGGGAGAGGAAATCCAGAGGATCAAGGAAGCACTTGACCAGGTGAGCTACCACCACCAGAGAATGAGTTAGGAGTGCGAGTCAGCAGCCAGTGCCCTTGCCTCTGCACACCAGAGGTTCAGCACCCCTGGATCTGTCCCTGAGAGATCAGTGGAAGGTGCTGCTCACAGTGCTCAGCTATCAGGCATGGCAGGTCCTGCAGGTCTCCGGGGACCCTATCGTGCGACTTAACCTCACCAATTCCCTTCTCTAGACCATGGATCTCTGCAAGGATCTCCACAAGGAGTTTGATGAAATGAAGGCCACACAGTCCCGCATGGGTGTAGATATCCAGATGACCCGGGAAGCCCTTGGTGAGGTGAGCTGCTGCCAGCACACCTGGGAGAAGTTGGGTTCCCATCCCACCCTGCCCCTCGCCACCTCACCCTGCCACCCCTGGCCTGTGGCCCTGGGTGTCACTCAGCATGCAGCGCCCTGGGACAGAAGAGTGGGAATGGTCCACTAGGAGCCCCCCCCATCTCTGCCTGTGGGTCAGAATGGTTGTAGAGGTCACTGCCTGCCTCAGCCAAAGGGATCCTGAGACACTTTGAGCTAAACAGCCCTGAAAAAAGGGAACATGGGTGCTGGGAAGGAGAGAAAGTAAGGATCTACCAATGCAGAATAGCCTCAGCTTCCCCAGGGTCCCTCTGGTTTGTGCACAAGTTCAGTTGTGTCCTGACTGCTTCCCATCTCATTCCACAGCAGGGGAACCTCCAGGACACTTCAGGTATAGACACACTGGGGCAATGCCCTGATACCCAGAGCACCACCCCAGGGATGCAGGCTGGGACCCCCAGTGCCGATAGCAGCACCACTGGGACACAGCCTGGATCCCAAGCAGGCCACTCAGCAGTGGAGAGCATAACCAGAGACTTGTCTGAGCTCCAGGGCCAGATGTCCTCCCTGCAGGGCCTGGCCAGTGACCTGCGGGATGAGAAGGAGAAGGTGAGCTTGTGGCAGTCCCCAAGAGGGCTGCAGTGATGCCAGGGGGAGTTGGCAAGGGAGGAAGCAGAAAAAGGACCCCAGTGCTGAAAGAACTTTTGATCCATGCTCTGAGTCTGCCACCACCCCCCTTCCCAGATCAGGCAACTGGAGGATGCTCTTGGAAGCCTGCATGTGTCTGATTGCAGAGACCAGATCTCCCTGCTGGGGTAAGAGAATCGGAGCGGGTGTTGTATCCCATGGGGCTGCAAGGGAGCCTGGAGTGTTACCAGGAGCATTCAGTTTGGGAGGTGAGGGACACCTCCTGAGTGGCCCTGTGGAAGCTTAGCTTATCTGTGCCCTCATCCCACTGGCCAGGTCTGCACTGCAGGAGATTAAGCAGGAGCAGAAGGAGATTAAGCAGGAGCAGAAGGAGATTAAGCAGGAGCAGAAGGAGATGAGAGAGGAGCAGAAGATTACTGAGACCACACTGAAGCAGCTGGTCACAGCCAAGCAGCTTCAGGAGCAGGTGAGGTCTTGGGGAGCACTCCCACTGTTGTCACAAACAGCAAGGTTCTCCTGGTGGGGTTCCTGGCCACATCCTCTGCCTGGTTAGGGCTGTCAAACCCTCATGGTACCTCAGTCTGTGGGCTGCATCTGTTCCATCCTCATCTTCCTGCAGCTGGATGAGCTGAGGGCAGTGATGGGGGCCATGGAGCAGAAGCAGGCAGCTGACAGCTCAGATTCCAAGGTCCTTGTGCAGAAGCTCCTACACCACCATGAGAAACTCCAGAAGCAGATGGACTCCCTGGTGCCACAGCAGGTGCAGAGGTCACTACCACAGAAGAGCCAGGTGGGCAGATGGCGGAGGTTCTTGTGAGGGTGCATCAGGACCCTCTTGTCTGACTGTGTTCACTGTATTGTGGGGCAGCTCCTCTCTGTCCCCTAGACCGATTTGAATAAGTTGTCAGCATGGCAGGCACTGAGGGCTTGTGGCCACTGTTTAAGTTACCCTGTCCTGTCTCTGTGAGGCAGCCAGATTCCCATTGCATGGCACCACATTGTCATCTTCCTCCATGGAACAGGATGAGGAGCTGCTGAAGAGCATCCAAGCCACCATTGTGCGGGTGGAAGGGGACTGTGAGCAGCTAAGCTATGTCACTGGGAGCCTCCGAGATGACCACCGCCAGCAGCAGAAAGATATTGAGGTGAGTGGCTATGATACATGGTTAGACACCAGAGATCTGATCCCCTGCCCACCCACTCTGTGGGTTCAAAGGGCCTTTCCCATAGGTTTTTGGATAGCAGAGAGCATGACCAAGCAGCAGCTCTGACCTGCTGTGGTGTCATGGGATGCTTTCTGAATTGGAAGGTCCTGTTCCAGTCCCTGGAGAGTCTGGAGAAGAAAGCAGACAAGGAGGACCTGTTGCTGCTGGTACAGTCTCACAGGGCCAATCACCAGCCCAGAGGGTCTCAGGCAGGGTGATAAATGCTCCTTGTCCTTTAGGTGCTTGGTGGCAGCCCTGGCTTGGGTGTTGGGGAAGGGTGTGAACTTTTCCAGACTGGCTGCAGGTCGTTTGCCAGATCCTTCTCTCTCCCTCCCTGAGTCCCTTCAGCTGGTGGCATCTACCCCACAGGGGTGATGGGGCAAGCAGGACACACAGCCCAGAAAGGGTGATGATGGCCCTGCAGGAGCACTTCTACCTCTGTCCTCTTGCTGGCCTTGCCCATCATACCTCTGCCATGTTTGTACAGCTCTCCTGCCTTTCCTCCCTACTAGAAAGAGGACAAAGCTGCCATGGGCAGCAAAGTCAGTTGCACCCAGTTTGAGGTGAGCATGGAGCTTCTCGAGGAGAGGATACGGGAGATCCTGAAACGGGTGTTGGGTCAGGAGCAGCAATGGCAGGAGGTCCAGCAGCAACTCAGGGATGCACTGGACTCCAAGGTAAGGGGTGCCTTGTCCCCGCTGTGCAAAATGGGATCCTTGGAGGCTTTGAAGCCTGAGGCAGCATGCCTCTGATGATCCTCCTCCTGGCTTTTCCCTGGGGACCACCATATTCCACCCTGGGGCAGCTGGCTAAGGATGAGCATCTGTCCACAGATGGATTGCACAGGGCTGGAACCTTTCGAGAAGCGTATGGAGACCTGGGAGAGGAACCTCAAGTTGCTGAAGGACAAGATGTCAATGGTGAATGATGATGCAGCAGGAATTAAGCAGTAAGTGCAATGGGGATGGTGTTGGCTTTGAGGACAGCACTAGGCTCATTTCCTCAAGCTATCCCCATGTGGTACCCTGCCATCAGACAAATATAGCCAGCATGCCACAGGAATGCTGACAAAGCATGCTGACTGTGCCCTCGCCATCCCCCAGCAGCAGGTTCCCCACCCCAAATGAGGCACAAGGAGGGGCCTCTGCAGAACAAAGCCCTCCAAACCAAAACTGTGATGCGGGTTCAGAGATCCAAGGATGGGGACAGTGAGTCATTGCCCTGGGCAGGGATGCAACACATGGGTTGGATCATGACCTGCCCTCCTGGCCCTGCACAGGGGGGTCATGAGCACTAACAAGGCAATGACACTGGGGCGAGGGCTAGTTCAGATGGCAGCAAGGGCACCTGTGCCCTGCCCCTCACATCTCTTCCTGTCCTGGGCAGCCACAGGCCACTGCCACAATTCAGAGATGCCAGCGTTGCCAAAGCAAGCTTGTCTCTTTTTCCTTTTGAGGGGGAAACTAGGCTCAATCATAGCTCCCTGTGTAAACACTGTCTCTGTGGTTGCTGCACTATGCCTGCTGCTGTCTGCCTGCGGGCAGCACTGCAGCCCCTCTGGGAGCTCACCCAGATCTTTCTCCCCTTAGGCAGCTACCAGTCTCTTACAAGTGCCTATCCTGCGACCGGCACCTCAACATGCAGGTGCCTGGCCCGTGAGTAGCACCTGACCCTGGTGTTTCCGGGAGCTGCATAGGTGGGACAGGGGGATGGGTGCTGGCAGTACCCTGTCAGGCATGGCAGCTGGGGTGTCTGCCTTGCGGTCTGGCTCTGCTGAGCCCCCTCCAGAGCCCTGTGTCTCAGCCACGGAGTGGAGACCTCTCCAGGAAGCCCTTCCTGAGGGCAACAGGCAGGGAGATGCTGTGGGGTGCAAACCTAAAGCTGGGGTGGCTTGTTTGTTCTCCATCACCCACCTACAGTTCCTGCCTTCCCCAGGCACATTGACACACTCCCATTCTATCCACCACTGGTCACCAGCCACTCTGCACACCCCACTATGATCATCACAGAGGAGCAAGCACAGCACCATGGTTACAGGTAGGGGATATGGGAACCTATCCCTAGGCCCTGGGGTACAAAATAGTCCTGCCCTTGCAAGGGAGATCTCTTCCACAGGTGGGGGCAGAGGGAGCCGTGGTGCCTGGGCCAGGGCAGGGGAGCAGAGTGAGCCACAGAAGTCCATCTGCACTTGCCCCAGGTCTCTGGGCTTTTAGAGCCTCTGCTTCACTGCCCCACCCAACCCAGCGGCACTAACGCCACACGTTGTCAGCTGTATCTGGTCTAAACCTGATCACAGGCTTGCTGGGGAGTCAGATCAGCACGGGTCTCCTGCAGCAGATGTGTGGGAGTCAGAAGGGATATGCCATATTGGGGAGAACACCCTGCTCCCCTCCCTGGCACAGTGGGATGAAACCTGGAGTACTATGGAGCTACACACTGAGCATACCTGTGCCCTGTCCCACAGGAAGCTGGCCTATGGCAGGTCCTACCTCAAGCCACAGAGCTGCAAGGGCCAGAATACACCCAGTGTACAGCCCAAGGATCGCCTTAGGCTCCTCCCAAAGGTAGGGATGTCAAAGGGAGAGAGACCTCAGGGTGCACTGAGGCTGGGAGGGGGATGCTGAGCAACCAGCAGGGTTCATGCCTCAGTTTCCTCAGCGAAAGCTGCATGGGGAGGGTGGCTTGGGGATACTGAATCGGGCCCCACACTGCAGCCAGCCACTCTCTCCTTCCCAGCCTGGCATGACTGAACTGCAGGGCACAGACAACTGCATCGACCAGGGTCAGGAGCACAGGCCTGACATGGCAGAGAGGGAACAGGACAAGCTGGGTATGTGAGGGCAACAAAGGAGGGGAAAGAGCACCAGCTATTTGCTAGCATTGGGTGAGCAGGGCTCTATGTGCATGACTGGACAGGTGGAACGGTGGTTTGGAGTCTTGCATGGTCTAAGATGGGGCAGAAGCAGGATGGATGGGGAGGACTGGTGGATGGGGTAACTGGTCCCTAGGGGTGTTGGAGCCAGAGTGCAGTGTAGGGATGACCATGGCCAGTGTGCGATAACTGTCAGCTGGAGGGCAGGGGCCAGCACTCCATCCCTGAGGGTTTCTGGCCAGGCAGGTGGCCCTGTTGCCTCCTCCACCCTGGGCTGGCAGAGCTGCCCCCAAACAGGGCTGCCCCTAGGCTACAGAGGGGCTTACCCTTGTCCCTCACCCCTAGGCCCCACTGCCTTGCCAGAGCATCAGCCAGCCTCAGACCCCAGCAAATCCACATGAAGCCAGCATCTGGGCAGCCAGCGGCAACTGGACACTTGTGTGAAGAGAAGGCTGTGACAACTGCACAAAGAAAAGGGATTTCTCTCTAAGCTAATAAAAAGTTAATAAAAAAGTAACCTGTTGTTGTTTGTTGTTGTTGTTGTTGTTGTTTGGGGTGTTCTAAGCAAGACTGGCATCAAAACTACCCCCCAACTCTGTCTCAGAGCTGCCATCCCAGAGCTGACCAGGTGCCACAGGGAAGGGCAAAGGAGGGCAGGGAATGTGAAACAAATGAGGATGGTGTCAGTGGGCACCTTCAGGACCTCGACCGTGTCAGGGACAGGTGATGTAGGAACTGCTGTACCTGCTGCATGGTCACTGGCACGTGTGGGGACAGAGGGGACATCAGGGACAGATAACTGGATGGCAGGGATGGTGAGGACAGCAGTGACAGTGGGAGCGTACTGCACCTTCCACAGGGAGCTGGGTACTCAGTTCTGGGGCTCTGAGCCCATCCTTGTAAGGTTCCACTTGTTCACTATGTTCCCATGGCGTGATGATGATGTCGAAGGCCCCTTGGGTGGGAGAGGGGACAGTGCTGCTGAGGCTTCCCCTGACTCCCTGCAAGCCACGCATTGCAGTCCATCCCCAGCTCCCTGCCAAAGAGCAGGGTCGCTGCAGGGGCACTCTGAGCCTGCTGCACCACCATCCATGTGTGGGAGGAAATCAGTACCCAGGATCTCCACCTCTTCCCCTCCACATTCCATGGGTTTGGGGGGATACCCCAGGCCCTCCACCTGACTCAGGGATATCCCCTGGCCCCACTGCTCCCACCCTCTCTATTCTAGTATTCCCACAGTCCAGCATTCCCACACCGCCCAGTCTGAGAGGTACCCCCATGCTCCCCTGCTCCTGCCACCACTGAACCTTCGCCCTTTCCCATGGCACTCTTCCATGCTGCTAACTTGTTGAAGTCAATTTTCGAGACACAATGGTTTTTGGTCCCCTCTAAAAATATGACCACTGTTTGGCCCTGCTTCCCATGACTGTGTAGTTGTGCCAGTTGAGCCTCATTGGGAAGGAGGAAGCTGGCATAATAAAAAACATGACAACTCTGCAAGATCTGCTTATTAGCCTTCTCCTTTTATCTGGCTCAAAAGCCCTTTAAGACACCAGCTCCAGGTTATGAGGGACACAAAAATCACTTGGCTCAGTTTGTTTAATCCGTCTACCACAATTCTCCCTTTTTAGTTTTTTTGTTGGGGAGGAAGTTGGTGTATTTTCATGAGGAGGATTCAGTGTGCAGCAAAGCACCGCTCATTTGCCACATCTTCAGTGTTGCCACGAGGGAAATTCAAGACTAGAACAGAAAAATTATTTTACAGAATAAAAGGCAGAAACCCCTAAAAATCACCCACAATTCAGATTTCTTTTGCTCAGTCATTCATGCAGCTCCATTCATTCTGCCAAGGCCCTGTAATGCACCATAGGCTCTCATTTCCTATATTCAGCTGATAATCAAAGACTCTTTTTAGATTAAATAAACCTTCAGATATGTTGGGGAGGACGGTGTGATTTTGGACAATGAGCTTGGGGGAAGAAATATCCTGCTTGGCTTCATTTTAGGGAGAAAAACCTCTTTTCAGAGCAGGTGAAATTTTGGAATGGAAGAAATTAAACCAACTGTAAATGACACTTTATCCCAATAAATTGGATAAGAAGAGGGGGAAATGCAAGTGGAGGGGGGAACTAGGCAAACTGGTTACACTTGCAGGGATTTATGCCCCCCTCCTTCAAGCAGGATCTCAGTTAATTCCAGGAGGGTTTAGGGATACTTTGGAGCTGTTTCCTGTCCACCTCCACTGCTAGTGCTGAAAACAACATTTATTCAGAAGATACCACCTTCACTCAGAAGGTGATAGTTTTCTCAAAAACAAAAGGGATGGGGGGTTAACAGCACTTTCTGCTCAAGGCAGCAGCACAGACCTCTTCTTAAACAGTTCCTCACTAATTTGGAGATTTCATCCCTGTGGGCACCATTTTGAGGTAGAAAATCTCTGTTTCCCAGAATGCTGACTGCTCCTTTGGCAAAAAACCCCACAATGGAGCAAACCTCCCAAAAATCAGAGGATTAAAAGCCCTGATAGCCCCCTTGCTTGCACTGGAGCTGTATTTTGAGGCAAAATACATACGCCCAAATTCATGTCTTCTGAGTATAACAAGCTGCTGATTTTAGCACCTTCTGAGTCCTGGTTTTATAAGCACCTGCCAACACCCGCTAATTAACCTGAATAGCTGTAAACCCATCCCCATAGTCCACCCTTTATAACAAAATGGACACCAGTGAAACGGGAAGCTTAATGGCCCCACCGTCATGGAGGGCCTGCAATCCTCACTGCGATTTGCTCCTCTGTGCCAGCCTCACTTCCCTCAGGTGCACAGTTCCAACTCTAGTCTGATCCTGAGAGTATTAGTAGGAGAGCATTGGGAGAAGCAGGAAGTGGTGGCTAAAAAGCCCACAAAAACACTCATTCTCAAGCCTCAAACCCTCCCAAAATGCGTCTGCCTGCTGCCCTGGATTCCAGCCTCACGGAAAAAGGTTTGACTTTTGGGGAGAAAAACCCTTCAGCTCCTCCCCACGGTCCTTTTTTGTAGGCTGGTACAAGGACACTGTCACCTGGGAGGGTTTTGGTGTCCACAGGGCTGCAGTGGCAACTCTGTGGGAGGAGGGCTGTGAGGTGCCTCTGCTGGCTCTGCTCCAGGAGGGGGGTGGTCTGTGCCCTCCATGCCCAATGACCACTGGAAAAACACCATCAGAACTGCTGTTAGGATACTGGTGAGTGAAAAGAGGCAGCTTTTCCCCCACCCACTAACACTGGAGACTCAGTTCTGGGCCTGCTGAGCTACACAGAAAGGCAAATTTACAGATTCACATACAGAATATTATGAGTTGGAAGGGACCCACAAGGATCATCTGGTCCAACTCACCATCTAACACCCGTACAGAAACTGAAAGCCCATCCCAGAGCGGTAACACAAACCTAGTTCCCTCACAGTCTAGCAGGCCACTCCGAGCCANTTTTTTTTTTTTTTTTTCCTATGTACTTTCACATTATATAATCATAAAGCTTTTCAGAAGAAAAGTGGAAGTTGGAAGTGGAGCGTTGGAAGCTCGTCTGCTGGAGCAGGATGATATGAAGCAGCACTTTGATTACACACTGTTGGGTCTTGCCTTTTAAGGAAGACAGCACTCAAGCCCTACTTCACCATGAATCAAAGAGAGAAGTAACTAATTATGCCACTGATCAGGACTTTAATTTGGGTTTAGCAGTGACCTGTCGGTTTGTCAGGGCACTTATTTAAAATTAGGACCCCGATGACAAAAGCAGACGCCTTCCCTGCTGCCGTTTCTGGCAGTTTCTCCTCTTGCTCAGTCTGATGTCAAGTGTCTGTGGATGGGGAGGTGAGTCTGCCAGTGGAGTGATAGGGGCTGTAAGAGGCAGAGACCTGCCCAGTCCTGTGTGTGCTTGCTGATAACAGCACTCTATTACATGGTTTCACTATAATAACAACTTTCTGCTGTCTCAAGATACTGGTTTGCTTTTTTTCCCCCTTCTATTCACTTGCAGGCTGTGAAAGAGGGCATAAAATCCTGTCTGTGGCCTCTGTCCATGCTCACATCAGGGCAGTGGCAAAACCATGAGGAGGTTCTAGTCTTAGCACTGGTGGAAGGCACAAGAAATGGTTGTGCCCATTATCCCTAAATTTTCTGCAAATCCTAAGCAGAAATGTTTCCACTTGCAAAACCTTATTATGAGGCATCCAGCAGCACCAAAGCCCATTTTCTTCTTCAAAGTAACCTTTTCAAAATTTTTTATGGAAGTTCTCCCTGTTTTCTGAGCTATGGTTCCACCGACAAACAGCTGGGGAAATAACAATATCTCTGTTCTCCCACTGGGGAGCACGAGTGAAATGTGATTAATATTGTCACATTAGGTGTAATAAGGAAAATGTAATGGGTCTGGGGGAAAGTGTTGGGGCTGCTTATTGAATGGAGGGTTTGTTAGCGTGGCTGAAGCGTCTGTGTTTGGGAGGTTTGTGGCGGGTTTTGGGGGCAATCCAGGGCAGAGGGTGAGCAGAGCTGGCACCTCACCCAGCCAGAGCAGTGGCCGGAGTCGTTCAACAGCAAAAGTGGTTGGCGGAAAAGCAAAGATTTCAGTCTGGCTGTCAGGATCATGCAAAGTCACCCACCCGCCAGTGTAATCCAGAGCCACCTCAATGCGTCAGAGTGTGTGGCTGTGCAGCAGAGATGTGGGGCTGGGCCAAGTGAGAGCTTGCAGCCGCTCCAACCACTGCCCCACAGCTCAAACCCCATGTTCAGGGCTGAGACCAAAGCAGCACTTACAGGACAAAAATTCCCGAGCCACCCCCAGCATTCAGTCGGGACCAGGACAAACTCCCACAGCTCAGCAGTGCCTGCCCCCCACAAAGCCCTGCTGACCTAAAACACAGCAGACAGTCTCAAAACACTCCATTCCTGAGGGAATAGTAGCTGAGGGCAATTCCCGGTGGCCTGCAGTCCGGCCATCTGCTGACACCAGTATTTGGGGGTGAGCTGTAGCTGGATCCAGTATCACTGTTGCTGGGCGGGAGAGAGGAGTTAATGGGGCTTTTATGCATTGCAGTATTAGCCCCAGGTTTTGCAGCTGAGCCCCAGCTCTAGATGCTGAGTTTGAGCAACAGTCCCAGCCACTGAACTCAAAAGTCATCCCTGAAGCCTGACTCACCTCTACGGTACCCCCTGAGTCTTCCTCCAGTGAACACCCCAATTTCTCTGGAAATAGAAGATGATCCAAAAGATTTTAACCTCTGGATCTGTCCGTGGGGGTGCCACACATCCACCCATTCCTGCTGCATGGAGAAGGCAAGAACACCACAGGCGGAAGACACAAACCGTTTCATTTGAGGCATCACCTCTCTCCACACAAAGTAAGTCTCCTGATTTGGGTGCTAATTAACCACCAACAGCCCTCTGCACCTCTCACCTGCAGTTTCCTATCCCTTAAAGCCACTATAAAGCGAATAAATATCTGATTTTCTTTTAAATAAAGGAGGATCTAAAGTAATGCTTTCAATTTCCAGCCAAATTTGCCAAACCATGGGGTTCTATTTCCTTCCAGTCCCATCCCAGGTTCCTATTTCTGCTTAATAAATAACCCTTTTTGCCACCTCTTCCTCTCCAAGAACGTTTAAACTGTCACTGCCTCTGCCAGCATGTTGGTTTTCCAGGTAACATCATCAAGCTCTGCTTCCAGCTCTGGCATCGACAGCAATTGTGGCCACACCTTCCTCTCTGTGCACCTCAAGGGGGGCAAATCGACGTGTTTAATACCAAGAAATCTCAAAATTTCCCTTCCCTACCACAGGAAAATCACAGGGACATTACGTATTTCCCTGGGCAAGGCTCCAGTTCA
Organism: Pitta sordida; assembly: GCA_013390025.1. Classification (NCBI taxonomy): domain Eukaryota; kingdom Metazoa; phylum Chordata; class Aves; order Passeriformes; family Pittidae; genus Pitta; species Pitta sordida. The sequence continues at coordinate 28,138 of WEKX01026539.1, read as the reverse complement.
TGCAAGATGTGATGGCAGATTCCTTCATCTTCACCAAATTCTGGATTAACCACCAACCCCCTCCATCTCAAAACCAAACATCTCAGAGGAAAAGAATGCAGCATGAGATCCCAAAAATGGAACATTTTGGCTCAAAACTGGTGTTCCCAGTCATGCTTTTTGGACCTGGTACCTGATCAGGGTGGTCTGGGCATCCTGGAGAGGAAGGAAGAGAGATGTTTAGGGGTGTTTTCCTGTTTTCCAAGGTGGGGGAAAGAGAGGTATTTTTGGTGAAAGTTTTGGCTCACCCCCAACAGATTACCATCTTGTTGCTGGTCTTTGGCCCGGAGCTCAGCATGGCATTGCCAGATCCCTGCAATCTCATCAACTTCACATGTTGCTGTTCCAATTTCCTCCAGACTCCAGGACAGAAGATGGAGAGGGGTAAGGAACTGCAATTCCTGTCCACTCAGAACCCGCCAAAGTCCTCTCAGCATCGCCAGCAGCTTCTGCTTCCCAGCACCAACTCAGGTCTGGGGGATGAAGGAGGATGAGGAGGATGCTGGAGCTGAGAACGAAGCAGTTTCGCCCCCCCCGGTGTACCCTGACTGCAGCACCACTCACCAGCATTTTCTGTCTTGTCTTCTTCGCTGCTTCAGTCAGCCTGGTACAGCACTCATACCTCTCTTGGAGGGATTTTATGGAAGCTTCAGACTGCTTTTGCAACCAGGAAAAAAAGGTTTGGGCTTCTGGAGGAGGGAGAAAATGTTGGGCTGGGACTTGTAAAGCACTTGTGACATCGTTAGCACTGGTGGCCCATCCCTCATCTTATTCCCCAGCTAGACTGATGCAGTTATGTTCATGCATACTCATGTTAAAATTAATTTTATAGTTATGCTATATGTATAGTCTCATCTCATCTGTATAGGTATGTAAATACGTATACCTATACCAAAAAATGGGCACTACGTGTCTCCCAGCAAGGCCGGTAAATCCCAATTCTCCAAGTTCTCCCGTAAAAAAGTTGCCACCGCCCTTCAGTTCCCATTCTCTCTTCCCCCCACTCCCTGCTTTCCCTGCCAGGTCCAAACGCTCTTCCAGGATCCCCATTTCTCCTCCAAACGGAAGCAGAAGTGGAATCCTCCACAGCACAGGCACTGAGTGACAGCAAGAGCTTGAAATCACCAATATGTATTTAGATTTTTGGTCCCAAAACTACCACCCCTTTGCCCTGTTTCATCTTTAACCCTTAGCAAAATCCAGTATTTCAGCTTAATTTTGCCTTTCGAATGCTCACAGTACATTCTCCGCTCCCCCCCCCCCCCCCCCCCCCCCAACGGGGGGGGGCATGCCCCCCCCCCCCCACCCCGAAAGATGGGGGAAAGCTTTGCCCCATCACAAAATACGTATTTGGGGGGCTGAGTTTTAAGGGAAATTGGGGTTTTAGCATCACTCTGGCAGGGAGACAGCGTCTGAGCCAGGAATTTTCTTACCTGGTACCAGCGGGCGGCCTCTTTGAGAGGCACGGCGGGGTCAGAGCGACTCTCCGTGCAGGCAGTACAGATGAGGGTTCCATCCAGGTGACAGAAAAACGCGAAGGGTTGTTGGTGCCTCTGGCAAAACTCCAGTGCCGCCGGCGTGTCCAGCTCCTGGACAGCGGTCACCACGTTGGCCAGCAGCTAGTTGGGACGGAAGGCACCGCAGGGGGAAAGGAACCCAGCACTGGGGACATGACCCACCCCCAGTGGCACTCACTGAGCAACAGTCGAGACAAGAGTGGCAAAAACTGTGGCCGCAGCTCAGGATAAATGACAGGATCCTGGAAGAAAGCCAAGCACACAGCGCAGGCGGTTTCCTCTTGGATGCATTTGATCACATTTCCCACGCCTATGGTTGTTTTTAAGGGGCACTGGGAAAAGTGCACACAAAAAGGGGCCTGCCCAGGGTTTCTCCTGGAAGTGGTGATGGGGTGAGACGCTGGTGTCCACACCCGGAGTCTCCCAGGCGAAAGCAACGCAGACCTGACCCAATATTGCCCGCTGCCCCAGTGACGAATGCACTCCGCAGGGAAGGCTAGCAAGGACTTCAGGACAGAAGGGAACACAGGCAGCGACATCGTGGGCCGGGGGGAGGGACGCAGTATCAGAAGCTTGACTTCCATATTTGCGAGGCAAATTTTTACTGCTCCGGCTGCAGCGGGGGACGAGGTGTGGCCAGAGGGTGGCTGTAGGAAACAATGGTTAAAGCAGGAATGTGGCAGGTGAGCAGGGTTCCATGGAGCTCATGTGGCTATCAGTCGGGGGTGGAGAGGGAAATGTTGAAGTAAAATAAAAATCCACTGTTGTCCCTCAGCACCCAAATTGACTGGAGAAAGTAAGAATCAAAGGTGGGTGTGGGGGGAAGAACTACAAGGTGCAGGATCTTTGTGGGGAGGGGATGTCAGAGCAGAAGTTCTGGGAGAGAGTAATGTTAATGAAGTTTTGTCATGTATATGTAAATATATTTACAGTATTTTAGCTATGATGTTATAAACTATGTTTCTATGTATTTTGTATAATGTAGATAAAAATATAATTTATGTTCAAATATACACAATTGCAAATTTTATTACAGAATTATGAAAAGAATAATTTTACAGTTCGATATTTCCAAGCAGCTGTAAAAACCACTGGGCCCCAAAATTGATCGGCTTTAGCTTTTTCTCAGGAGGAAATAAGGAGAAATGATTCAAAAAAGCCACTACACATTTATCCCGCCCCCCAAAACGGAGCTAAGAGCCTCAGATTTGCCCCAGGCTGGGGGACAGGACCTGGGACCTGATGCATGATGGACCTGGAAGCTTCCATTTAAGACCAGCTCTTCACTTTACTCCTGTCAGGAAAGAAGTTTTTTATTGTTTTAGACATCAACAGCAGACCCAACTTCATGCTTAATTATTTTATGCGCTTACTGTCCTTTTCTAAGAAGGTTCAGCCTATACAAGGCTTCAGTAGCAAGAGGAGGTTCCAGGGCTGTGCTAGGTATAAATATTTTCCCAGAAATTTTTTTACTTTTTTTTTTTTGCTATTTCAATGCAGGTGCATAAAAGCAAACCACTTTTTCTACTTTATTTAAGGTTTCTTAGGGGTTGGGAGGAGGGGCTCTTGGAGCCACAGCGCCCATGTGCATTGCATCCATGCATTGCATTTCAGGGGCAGTTCATAAGCGGTTTAGGAAGGTTTGTTTTTTTTTTCTAGGTGGATCGAAGCCATCAGCCCAGCCTACCGATACCAGGCAGGGAAGTGGAGAACTCTGATAGGGTTGCTGTAGTCCCTCCATGTCTGCTGCTATCCTGCCTCCTTCTGTCTCCCATCAGCCACCCAGGCGCTGCTGTGTCATGTCACTGGCTGTGGCAGCTGCTGCTCTGGGACGAGACAGGAGTGGCAGGATCAGGCATGGCACTGGGGGTGGGATGGAACAGGGAAAGAGGGGGCGATGGACCTGCCATGCGTGTTCCAGGGAAATGCATACACAGCATCCTGGCTCTCCTGCCAGCTCCTGGAGGGTCATGATATACAGTGATCCCCCGTTACTCACAGGCTGTTGGGTCTGGTCCTCCTCACGTGAGTCATGGAATCTGCGAAGATTGCAACCCCACTACGTAGTCAAGTATGCCATGCCCGTAGTCACGCCCCCTCCCCTAATAAGGACTGGAGGACAGCCCTGAGGGCNTAAGATGTGCAGGGCAGGGACGGACTCGGGAGCCGCTCCAGCACCGGAGCACAGATGTGTCCTGCATGGGGAGCCCCTGCAGCCCCACTTCTCCCTGCACCTGCTGCCCAATGGCAGCTCTCCCCTTCCCTCTCCTACCCTCCCTGTGCCTCACACATCCTACAAGGGAACTTTTTATTTTATTTTGGGCAGTGAGGGGGGTTCCGGTGCCACCACTCTGATGTCAGGAGTCCACGTTGCTGGCATCAGGACACACCGGACCATGCTCTCCGTGTTCTGATGGTGCTGGCAGAGCTGAAAAGCAGTGCTGAGTCGGTGGCTCTGATCCTGTCCACCTGGTTTAAATCTCTCATCTGCCACCATCTCGAAGTCGGCTTTGGCAGTGGCAACCGTCCCCTGCCATCCCCTGGTTCACAGCCGTGCTGTGCCACCATGCCGGAAGTGCCTGCATGGCGCCAGTCCCTCTGTGCTGCAGCAGCATAGAAGCACAGCAGCGCTCCCGGCTTCACAGAGATTGGACCAACTCCTTGGACCAACTCCCCTTTCTCCTAAATGGTGAGAATGAAGCATGTAGGGCAAGTCTCGTGGACGGCAGCGGCGGAGGGGACCAATTATATATTCATAACCTCATTATATATTCACAAGCTGATAGGTTCACAGTACGTTCTGTGCACGCGCCGAGGTTGCACAGCTCACTGAAAAATCATGCGCAACTATTGGATCTCACAAATAACGGATTGCGACTATGTGGAGGATCACTGTATATGTTATAGATGTTAGGTTTTAGTTGGATTAGAGGTTGGACTTGGTGAGCTTCAAGGTCTTTTCCAACCTTATCAACGCTGTGATACGTGATACTGTAACTGCCTCTTGCGGCAGCAACGCCAGGGAGCAGCTGCTATGTTGGGGCGACCCCTCTTGACAGATCGCTGCCACAGCCCCAAGCTGAAACAGTTTTCGACACTGCATCTGCACTGCTCCTGGAACTTGGGCGGGGGAGAAACCTCCCACCACTCCGTGATGGCTCGGTGATCCCCGACAGCTTCATGCTGCCCTGGAAAGGCCAAGGAGTGTTTGTGAGTGGGCCAGTCCTGGTGGAGCCTCAGGAAGTGCAGTCACGGTGCATCCCCTCCCCCTCTGTGTCCACAGAGTCAGATGGATCCCACGGCTGGTGCCCAGCGGAGCCTTGGGGCTGGCCCGAGCTGCTTCCTGCCGCCTCCCACAGCAGACACCTGCCTGCCTCGACGGAGTGCAGCTATGTCAAGCAGCACCCAGGCGACTGACACAAGTTTTCTTGGTGCAGCTTGGCACCTTCACCGTGTTTGATCACATTTGAATTGAGCTTAAAGAGGGCTTCCCGGCCGGGAAGGTATTCCCTTATGTCTCCTGAGGCGGTATAGGGCAGTGGACCCGGGAATGCTTTCCTGCCCTCAGGAGCTGAGGGGGCATGGCCATGGGCAGGGTTTAATCAAATATTCTTGAGTCCGTGCTCTTTATGATTTACTCCTCTGGGGACTCGTTCAGCCAAGAAAACCGGGGGCTGACTGTATAGTAAAAGAACTGCAGTGCAGGGGCTGCCCTGCATCTAAAACCCACCCTGAGGGATGAGTGAGGCAAGCCCCGCATTGATCCCACACACTTCCTGCACCATAAGTGCTGACACCCCACAGGACCGTGACAGCATTGAGTGGCGGCAGCCAGCGACAGGAAAGTGGCTTCCAGCGGCAGAGAGGAGCAGGGCGAGGTGTTTCAGTCAACTTCACCGAGATCTTAGGCCGCAGGGCAGGTCCGCAGCTTGGCACCCAAGGACCTTGTATCCTGCTGCCACTTGCTCTCCTGCTGATGCCTCCCTAGCCCATGGAACCAGTAAGTGCTGTAAAACCTATCCTATGCCCCCAAAAAAATTCTACGGGGGGATGTTTCCTGTTTTTTATTTCATGACATTCATGTTGAGCAGCAGCACAAGACCCTTTGCTAATTTAAGTATCATGGTAACGTGTGGCGGCAAATTTGAGGCAGAACAGATTTTGTCCTGTGACAAGATCTGAGCAGGAAGGCATAAGAAACAACCTCACTAAGAATTAAAATCCATAATGCATTTTATTATAGAACAAAGGCAAGCAGCGTTGGGCACATGCTGTAGTCTCCAAATTCAGAGGTGCACAGTTCATCAGTAAGTTTTACATTTTATATTCTAGGATTATACATACACATTAGCCATTTATACATATGCATTAACTATCTGAGAGATAGGAGGGATTATTACAATTAAATCATTTTCATGAACCCAGCCCCTTCTCCCCACTTCTGGGCATGCTCAGTTAATTGTGAGGAGGGTCGTTGGTGAGGAGAGTCCATCATCATCATGAACTATTGAACCCCACTGCAAAGTTAGCCTAATTTAGTTATTAACACTGTTATCTTCCTTGTTAGCTTAATTGGCTTGGTCCTTGCACTGTTATCTCTTCCAACTTGTCCACTTCAGCCATAAATTGAGGGGCCTATCATCTCCAAGGTGGGCCCACCTGACCGCTTCAGTCATAAATCGATGAGACCTGCCTGGAAGAATCCTTCAGAATTCTCTCATTCCAGCAATTATTTTTGTTACCTCTGCAGATGCTTCATACATAAACAAAGCTTTTACAGTTTAGCAAAAAGTACCATGTTAAAATGCATGAAAATCAATGCAATTAGTAAAAAGCTATCCNGCAGAAATGGTTCCCTTTGCTCGCCTGTGCGGAGACAGACTATGGGAAGGAGCAAAGAATTGTCTGCAGTGCTTCGGAGTTCCGGGGGGTGGAGCAATGGGCGTGGCCTGCATGCATATTAACGACCTGCAGTTCTTTGTGAGTTTAATGTTTCGTGATGGCATTGGCCTGTCCCTTTCCTCGTGATGGAGGGGGTTTAACTGTAATCAGTAAAATCATTACAGTAGGATTAATAGTAAATTAAACAAGGATTAATTCTAATTTATGCTACTGATACACTTGAATACCTTTTAACATGTTACTAATTTCATAAAATGGTTTCTCAGCTTGCTTGATTACATTCTGTGAAGGCCAAAACTTCTTTTCATTCTTCACAAAGAGAAGGTTGACAGAAAACGATTTGTGACCCGGGGAACACCAACAGCACCCAGACTCTGGGTGTGAGGGGACAGGTGGCATTTTGTAGACTCCAGCTACTGTGTCTGTGTCCTGCCTTTCCCAGTGGTGACCCTCTGGCAGCTGCCATTCCTGCGAAGGGCCTCTCTGGCCTCTTCCTTCTCCATATCCCACTGCATGCTTCTTCTCTATGCCAAGAGCTGCGTGAGAGGAGCTGTTTAGGGCTCTAGAGTTATCTTCATAGCAGGGAGACTCACACAGGCATCCATACCTCAGAGGGAGGAAGGACATGAAGGGTGAGTGGATGCTGAGCCTGCTGCTGCCTTCCCTTAGACGTCCTCCTCTTCCTCATGAAGTGCCTCTGGTTTCCCCAGATAAATGAATTATGGCAAAATACAACTGAATTCCTCCCAAAATAATTCTGAGTTCCCCCCTCAGTATCTCTGAGTTATCCCAGAATAATTTAATTATTCTAAATACCCCTGCATTTCTCCCCAAATACCTCCAAATTCTTCTAAAATACTAGAATTCTCCCCAGATACCTCTGAACTCCCCTAGGGCCTCCTACAGAGCATCCTGTTGGTGCCAGCAGGAACTCAGCCTCTTCCTGGGCTCCGTGGAGAGCCCAGAGAGGAAGTGGAGCCTCATTTCACTCCAGCTGGGATGAGAAATGGAAGGGATGAAGATCACACAAGGGATATTTCAGCAGAGCCCCTCTCCACAATTCCAGTCATAAGGAGGGAAGTGACCAGTTGCCACATATAGGCTTAGGATGCTCCCAATATCCTAGAAATATAAAAGAGGGAGTGGAATGGGAATTCAGCACATCGTAGGCAGCACTTTGTAAGACTTTTTGGGTAAAGAGGGCTCTGACCTGGGGCAAGCACTTGGCTTCCAGCTGCCCAATAAGCCTGTGGAGCTCTGTGATCCCCTCGGCCACTGTGATGATTTTTAGGCCTAGGTGACTGTGAAGGTGTTGTTCTGCTCAGCAGCACCCCCCCCCAGCCCTCCGCGCTCCTGCTCCACCAGCAGCCGGCGCAGCCTCTTGATCTCAGTGATGGGGAGCTGCCCAGCTTCGCTCCTCTCCTGGAGGAGACTAAACACCCGTATGTAACTCGCAGACCTGAGTCTTCCCTTTGAAGCTCAAGGAAAAAGGCGCTTTGACTTGGAGCCAGGGGGTTGTAATGCTGGGGTAGAGCTGCGAATGCAGCTAATTAGCAACTGCAGCGTAATTAAAGCACTTCACCCTATGGTTTTCTTTCTTCCCGTTGCCATTCCTCTTTATATTCTGTCCAAACCCAAGTCATGCCTGGGAAGCCAGGTGGGGGGGTTAATTCCATGTTAACAAATGTCCCTTTAGGACTCAATCTGGGATGAAAATGAGCAGTGTCATGAAAATGGAATTATTTAAAGTGTGGATAATAAGCAGCTGCACATGGAGGTGGCACTTGCCAAACATATCTGGGATCTTCAACAACAACTTCAACTGGGTTTGAGGCTTCTCAGGTCACTGGGATACCTGATAGAGATGATCCTGCATGTGTCTTCCAACAGGATTTGGGGAGAAATAATTACCCATGGGCCCATTTGGGCTGCCAAAATTAAGAACCCCCCTCATACCATCCCAGTGCTGCTTCTCTTTGCTTTCTCTCCAATCTAGGAACACTGTTATACCTTTCTTAGGAATCACACATGATACTGGATTTTTGTCTGAATATAACCAAAAAAAGTAAAAAACTCAAGGGAACTCTCCTCACAGTGAGGAGAAAGAAGGGCTGGGGGTTGGCAGTGGCATGAAGTGAAGGCACCTGCCCTTGAACCACCCTCGGGTGTTCCTGTTCTGAGCACCCGACATAACCTGCCCTAGAGGGAAAAACTAATTTCCTCACCCACAGTTGTCTTTAAGCATATTTCTTTTCTCCCAGGTTGTATCATTTCCAGGTCTTGCTATCTCATCCGTCACCTGGAAGCTGGTCTCAGCCCTTTACCTGTTTTGCCTTGTTCAGCATTGTCAGGCAGAAGGGGCCACAGCCAGATTCAGGAGGCTAGGATTCAAAATTTAACCAATTTCTTCCTAGTGGTGACGTGCAACAGTGCATATTTTTTGTGCTGCCTTAATTTTCCTCCTGTCTCTCGCCAATGCCTGCACTAAGAAAGTAAATACATAGCCCTGAAATTGAGGAAAAAATGCAATCAGATGGTGCAGGAGGTGTCCAAGCATGTCGTGGCCCCATCTGTAGGTGCGAGATTGGAAAGCTCCTCCCTTCTTGGCCGATAAAACCTGGCAGAGGCAGAGACAGGACCGAGCTTTGGCTGACCCTGTGCCAGAGAGGGGAGAAAAAAAATCCCAAGAGGAAAAAAACCCAGTGGAGAAGCAGCCAGTGCATCTGGAGGAATCCCAAAGCAGCACCAGTGACACCAAGGAAAACACCAAAGAGGCTTGAGAGACGGGGAACTCCCAATGCTAATAGGTGGGTTACATCAAGCTCCTGTCTTTTGTGGAAGGAAAGGGGATTTTGAGCTCTATCCTCATCCCATCAACACAAGAAGGAAAGTGAATTTACCCTTGCTTTCACCTCAGTGTCTTTGTTTCTGATTTAAAAGTGGTTTGCAGTGGAGGGTCACAGCGATTATTTGCTTCTCCTCTACTCATAACAATCCAACTGGGGAAATCTGGGTAAGAAATAGAACAACTTCTGCTTTTGTCTTCATTTAAGATTTTCTTACCTCTTTCCCCTTTTTACTCATCCACCTGCTGCTTTAATCCCCCTCTCTGCAGATTTGCTGAGGAAAACACGTAGTAAAGAAGCAACTGTTAATTGTCAACCATCACAGCATGATTAATTCATTCATTTTTGGATTTCATTACTCATTTCCAGGACTCTTTAGTGCAGGCAAACCCTTGTTTGCATGCAAAGCCCCACACTGTGTTCCGGAGGATGGATCTGAGGCCCTTCAGTGCCAGCTCTTATCTCCTCTGCACACATTTTCCACGCACTCTCTCTGGGGCCAGCAGAAAATTTCTGCCCACTCACAGGATTTCTTTGGATATGAGAGGTGGAATTGTCTTATATCAATTTTAAAGACTTTTCTCACTCAAACAAACCTTGTTGAATTTGATTAATGAATAGTGGAGGCAGAGATGGATTTAAGAAGAATTCAACCCTGGCCTAGCAATAAGAATGGGGTTTTGAGATATAATAACATCTACAAGGTAGATGGGTCTACTCCAGTGTGCTCCTCATGTTCCCTTCATAGTCATCAGGAAATTAATTGATTTAACCTATCGTCATGGGTTTTCCCAAAAATGAACCAAGCTCTGTTGCAACTGATGGAGAAAAGAAAGCATTTTTTTCACAGTATTTTGATGAAACCTGATTGAGCCCATTTCCTGATATAAAAAAAAGGGCAGAAAGCTACAATGTGCCTGTTCGCAGGATAATAATGTGATTTTATTATTTTTTTCTCTTTCCTGAGCCTCCAGCTAGGAGGGGAGGACACTCTGGGCACAATGGCTTTCTTCCTCAAACCACGGCCACGCACATGGGACCTTGCCCTGGACTACCACACTGCCAAAGAGTTTGAAGGTAATCAAAGGTGGCTGGAGAGGAGCAAGCTACTGATTCCTAGTGTTTTCCAGGCTGCAACAAATGAGATGTTCAGTGGAGTTGGCGGTTCTTCAGTTCCACCTTCTGTGTCCCTGGGTCCTCCTTCTCCAACCTCCATATTTTGTCTCTTCCTTCTCCAGACTCAATGGAGAGCCTCCTTTTCTTGGCTTCCCCATCTCCAACCTCAGCTGGATATCCTTTATCTCTAACCTCCTCCTTTTAACTCTTCCATCTCCAGCCTCAACTCTCCTCCCCCCTTCTCCTTGAAAAGTCACCAGTGAAGGGGCTTTTGGAATGTGCCTCCTCTAATTTAAATTTGGCTCCTGATCCCTTCTCTGTTTTGCTTTTCAGTGGACGTGACCCTGGATCCAGCCACAGTGGGTCCTGAGGTGATCCTCTCTGAGGACTTCAAAGAAGCCACTTGGGGTAGACCTCGACACCAGTGGCCTGAGAGTCCAGGCCGGTTTGACACAGATCCATGCATGCTGGGCAGCAAGGGCTTCACCTCAGGCCGTCACTACTGGGAGGTGGAGGCCAATGGGCGCTTCTGGGCTGTGGGGGTGGCCCGTGAGTCAGTCCAGAGGAAAGGTCGGGTCCTCTTCAAGCCCAACACTGAGATTTGGGGCTTGCAGAAGTACGAAGACCTCTGTGTTGCCCTCACAGCTCCATCCAACACCTCCGTCCCACTCCTCAATGGGGAGATTGGAGTCTATCTGGACTACGAGGTAGGACAGGTCTCTTTCTACACTGTCAGCAACCACCAATGCATCTTTACCTTCCCAGATGCCTCCTTCAGTGGAGAGAGGGTCTTCCCCTACTTCTGTGTTCTCCTCTCAACCATCAAACTGTCCCCCAAGGGCTGATGTGCTAGTGAGATCCTTCCAAAGCTGGTCACACTGCACTGGTTGAAATGCTCCCTGATGATCTTCAAGTCTTATTTTCCAGGTTTTGGAGTCATTTCCACCTCAGGTCACGGTCCTGCCTCCATCATAGATGTCTTTATTTTGGGTTATGTCCAGGGGATTTGGGGTCTGAGTTCAGCATGGCATGTCTTGTCTTGTCTGAAAGCCACTGTCAATAAATTTATCCGAAGCTGGTTAACGGGAGCAGGGTTTCACTGAATTAATGTTGAGCTGAAAACTTGGTTCTCCATCCCAAATTCAGCTTTCACTGCTGATTCCTTTGCTGACCCCAGTGACCATTACTGGGCAGGCTTTCAACCCAAATAAAAAACTTTAATTTTTGCAGGCTTTGCATTAATGGCAGCCGCTGCCTCATTTTAAAACTGATTTTGTTGTCATAAGGATGTGCGCACACTCACTTACCCCACTCTTTTCCATTGCATGCTTGGGATGTATTTTCAAGCAATTAAAATACAATTTATATAAATGTGCTCAAAATACAGTAGTCCCTCGTTACTCAGGGGCTGTTGGGTCTGGCCCTCTTCACGCGAGTCCTGGAATCCGCAAGGATAGCAAACCAGTAAGTATTCAAGTACACCACGCCTGTAGCCACACCCCCTCCCCTAATAAGGTCTGGAGGATGGTCCTGAGAGCAGGGCTTGTCTCAGTTGCCTGGGTGCTGCCCGACATGGCTGTGCTGCGGCGAGAGGGGCAGGCAGCTGCTGCATTTGGCAGCAGGGCGAGTGCTGGGGTGGGTGAGCACTGGTCGCAGCAGGCAAGTGCTGGGGCAGGCATGGCCCCCGGGCTCTGCTGGGGTGGGAAGGGAAGGTGCCTCCCGCTCCTGCACAGAAACACAATTCTCCTGCAGCCTGGCAGAGAGCAATGCCAACCATGCAGACACCCCAAGGACCCCCATTGCCTCCGCCCGTAACTGTTCCAGTAGCCTCTCCAGCTCCTTCCCACCTGTCCTGGCATGGTGCGGGTGCCTGTCCCCCCGCCCTGGCTTGGCACAGCTGGGCACCAACCCACCAGCCCGCCAGCCCCCGCAGGATGGGGGAAGATGCCTTCTGCTCTCACATACAGACACACATAATGGCAGCCCTGTCACCCCATCTTGTAGCCCGGCGGAGGACAATTCCAGCCGTGCAAAAACACATATTTACACTAAATGCAGCCGCGGTGGCTCGCGGCTTGGACCAGTTTACATAGTCATGAGCAGATTGGGTTTGCGGTAGGTTCTGCGCACGCGCAAGGTCCCACAACTCACTGGAAAATCAACAGCAACTATTTGGATCCCACACATTATGGATCGCAAATATGTGGAAGATCACTGTACTTGCTTTCTTTCTAAGAAGAACAAAGTGTCTGCATTTGATCTATTATCAATGTTAAAAATGAGGGGAATCTCACTCTATTTAATAAGTAAATAATTATTTTATTTAACAAAATTAAATGAGACAGCAGAGCAAACTTAACAGCACTGGGAGCTTGGGATCCAATACCATGGGTTCAACGAGGTTGTGGTTGACTCGATTTTTTATCATCTAGTATCTGGGTTTAGGAGGTAGAGTAGAGTTCGACTGGTCAGAGTCATATTCCAGGAGGCAGAGTTGATTTTTCACACCTCCTGATTGGTTATGTCTGCCAATGCTCACTTCATTCTTTACGGGGTCTTTGGTTCAGGTAACTACTTCTTGATATAGGGCATACAAAGGTATATTTGTATAAAAGAAATTACACATAAAGATGTACAATAACAATCTCTAAGGGGATGTATATATATAACTATGAAGGAATACAAAATACAAAAAATGCAACTTATATAATATTAAATTTTCCTTATTGTCCAAAGTCACCACAGTAAATTTCAGTAAATATAAAATTACAGTCAGCCCTCTTGCACTTCGTGCCCCCCATATTGCAGCTTCAGATCTTAGCAGCATGATTTTTTAGCAATGAGGGAGGCCTCTTTTTGCAACTGCGCATGTGCGACCTGCCGCTGCAGTGGTGGCTGTGGCGATGGTGGCGGCTTTGGTAGCGGCAGCTGCAGCAGTGACTGTGGCAGCAACAGCGGTGGTGGCACCGCACCCCCGGAGCCGCCACTGTGCTGTCATGAAACTGTGTCCCTGGCCAAGATGAAAAGGGGGTTTTCCCAGTATGGGGTGGCTGCGAGCACCAGGAAGGGTCTACACAAACACTGACACACAGCAACAGAGTGCTGAAACAGCGCGGGGGCTGCATGAGGGTGTGGGGCAAATCTGCATATTAATGAGCCGCCATTCAACGCGGAAGTAGGGTTTTGCGGAACCTGATTAAGACTGTGGGTCCGCGATATAAGAGACCCAACTGTATATACTTAATACTTTTTATAATACTCTTTTTTTTGTCCAAACAAAAATGGATCAGAAAAACCAATAAATTTACTTTAAGAATTCCCAATTTTAAAGATTTTCTAAATGGATTTAGAATATTGAACCTTTGAATAATGGGATTTACGTAAAATCTGTACTACAGTACTACACAAAAATGGCTGTGACACGCAAAATTAAAATTTCCATTTCACAGATTTGTTATGCCAAAAAAAAGTACAGAAAAACAAATTGTATTTACATGTTTCATAATAAAATAACAAGGTGAGACGGAATAAAGGCTGTAAGAATGAAAACATAGAAAAAGCATATCCAATTTAAAACTTATGAGGAAACAAAACACAGATGCTTAAAACTAAAACAATTTAAAACTTACAAAATGAAACTTAGAAAAAATAAACTGGTTCCTTTTCTCCTCCTTTTTATAACTCACAGAACCCGGAAGTTGGAAAGCTATTATGGGCCATTATACTGGCTCCGAAGATATAATCAAAAGCCTACCCAAAAGACAAGGGCAATGCCAGCAAGGTCTAATAGCTCCCAGGTGGTGTAGATCTGTGAACACTACAGCTGTGCTGTCTGTTATCTCCACACCCATTCCAACAACTCTGCACAGAGAATCAAGCTTCCATCCTCCCCAGCTCCCCCAAGAAAAGCAATACTTACATACTTAACCTTCGTTTAAAACAATTCCTTTCAAATAAGCCTACATACTCATAATTTTATTAGTAGAAAATCACAATAATTCTGCTTTTAGTTGTAAATTCACAATTCTCAATAGATCACTTTTCACAACAAGTTGCCCCAAACAAAACTCCCCAAAGCTCCCCTGGCCCCTTGGCACTCCCTAGGACTGCCTCACATGAGTCTCCAAAGGCTGCCCTGTCCTAGCAACACCTTGTTGGTCCCCTGGAACCCTCAAGAACCCCTCATCCAGGGGATTCAAAACCTTCTTGAGTTTTCTTTCATGGTGCAGCAGGTATCTGGGTGTGAGAAGCCCTCCCTGCAGCACCCAAGGAGCTGACACAGGGGTTTTTAGCCCATCTCGTTCTATTGCCCTTGCCCGAGCTCTGCTGCTCAGATTTATTACAAATCCAGCTCCTCTCAGTACTGCAATGGGAGGAGCTGAGCCCGTTGTCATCCAGGTAAGCACAGAGCCCACCACCATGTATATAAAACCTGGAGGGACAGAGGAAACAACACACCTGAGACAGGGTCAGCAGGGAAAAGGGGAAAAGTCACACATAGGCTTCCCCCCATTTCAGTTCTCAGGCATCAACCAGCTCAAATATCTGTATCTATTCCTTATTTAGGAATAGAAATAACTCAGCATCAATATACCAACACTGATGCTGATTTATTTCTTTTTCTAATAAGAAATCCAAAACTTTGCAAAAGACCCCCCGTAAACCTCAAAATATAAAGTCAGTATGTTCTTATCAAACACACCGCTCCCATCTCTTAGGTCAAAGGGAAAAACAAAGACCAGTTCTGGATGCAGTGTTGCCCTTTCCAAACCTCATTGTCCCATTTTTAGCTCTGTATGCACCTCAAGTGCCAGAAGAAGTGCACATTTCATGGCTGGGGAAACATCAACCAACAGAATAACAATGAAAAATAGACTCACAGCGGTGATAAAAGTGAATGATTCACCCATTGCCATGACTGCTTCTCATTTTCCCGCAGAAGTCCAATCCAATGCTCTGAGATGCCTTTATATCTCATCACAAAGCTCTAAAAAGAGGAAAAAATAAAGGCTTTTACCTCCTTCCAAATGAAAATCTCCATTTTACCAGTTCCTTGCTCACTTCTAGGGCTTCTATGGGACTTCAAGTTTCAGTCTGCCACTAAAATGTGTCATCCAGCTGTAGTTCTTGCACCAGCTGGCTTTGGTGAGGAATTTTGAGAGACCCATAATGACCTACCCTCAAGAAAACACTTTTCTCCAACTTCTCATCCCAGATCTCCAAGGAAGATCACGGAAGACCAGTCAAAGAAACCAAAACGTGTCAAATATGCCTGTTTGGGATTTTTTTCCCAATGTTATGCATGTCCTTATGACTCCTTACCAGGTCCTCCATGCTGTCCAGCATGGCCAAGGAAGCACCAAGTGCCAAGCAGTTGTCCTGGCTGGATGTCCAGTTCCTCTCAAGCTCCGAAAAATAGTAGCATTTTCCTCTATACCCAATCCAGTCAAAGGGACACTGAAAGCAGGGCTGGGGATGAGGCTGAAAAGCCTGCACTGTCATTAAAAATAGAACAGTGTGATTTACGGAACAAACCCCAAGACACCAAGGAGTTTTGGAGTAGGTATGTTTATTAGCAATGTTGCGAGGTCAGGGGAAAAATTTTCCTTGCCCACCTAACAACTGACATTACAGACACCCATTATATGCTACATGAAATCCACTTTAGTACAGTGGTAAGTGTCCCCACCCAGCGTGTGGAAGACCCAGGTTCAATTCCCGCCAGGGAGACAGTGTTAAGAGCTGGACTCGATGATCCTTGTGGGTCCCTTCCAACTCAGAATATTCTGTGATTCTGTGATTCTGTGATAATTATACATGTTCATTAAGGAAAACATGCATAAACTTTAAGTATCTGAGGATAGGAGTGGTTTATGTAGATCAGTGTCTGCTGTCTCTTTAGCATAAGTTCCCTCTCAGTCTCCGCCCTGGTTCTGCCTCACTAGTGCTCATTTGAGGGTCTTTTGGGGGTCTTCTACTTTTAGGCTGAAGCAAAGAGTCTTCCTCAGGTGAACTTTTGAACTCCTCGAGGTTTTTCAGTGTTTGGCATCCTTCTCGAGTGTTAATTGCCTCTACCATCCACATCTGGCAGAGGAGTCTCCCTTTGTCCTTGCTTAAATTGGGAGTATATAATTTACAACCTGGCCTGCTTCCTGGCTTATCACCAGTCTTTCCCGTTATCTCTTCACATTCCCTCTCAAGGCTGAGAAAACCAATGTCCTTATAAAAATGTTTTCATTAGTTCTAACCACACTAATATACTTAAACATCTATGTTACAAATAAGTGTTATATGCTTCTACAAAATACAAAAGTGATATATAACCACACTAATAAACTCAAACTTCTATGTTACTAATAAACTCAAACTTCTATGTTACTAACAAAGCGTTATATACTTTCACAAAATATAAAAGTAATAGTTCTTGTGTTCAAGTGTAAAGAAGTAGCATCTTTCCCTTGCCTCTTCAGGGTGGGGAGGTCATCCTCCACCCCATGGTCTCCAAAATTCTTGCATCTGCTTCAACAGTGGGTGAAAAGAAAAATTAAGGATACCAAGAGAAATCTTGCAAGAAAACTAGTTCAAATCCTGGGCTAGCTTATGGTGTTGGACAAGAAACATGGGTGATGGAAAAAGAGTAGTAACCTTCAAAAACCCTCAGTTTTAAGAGGTATTTCAGAATAGTCCTGTCACTAAATGTGCCCTTGCATGTTTCTCTCTGTCATTAATACAGAAGCAGCGAAAGTGACAGTAAAAAATTTCTCTTATTCCTGGAGACTTCTTAGCTTGGTGGGACTCATGCTAAGATCTCTAGACCTCTTTTCTGAAAACGACACTTTTGGGTGACTGTATGTGTAAGATGGCTCTTCCTGTTGGTTTTCTAAGGGCTTCTAGATGACATCAACTACTATACCAAGGGAATGGGTTCAATCTTCTGTAGAAAGGCTGCTCTCAAATGTCCCTCTCCTGGAGAGGGCACCAGCTTTGGTGGGCAGTGGGGGTGGATCTGGAACATACGCAACAACAAAAAATATCTCAGAGGCATTCTCTGTGAGACTAAAACCTCAACATTCACCTGCAAAAGTGACGGCTGTGAGGAGCAGAGCTGTGAAGAGCACTGCCAGCATCACCTGGCAGGCGATGCGTGCTTCTGGTTTCATCTCCAGGCTGTGACCTGCAAGAGAACAGACCTTCAGTGCCTCTGCAAGGGTTCCCAGAGCAGCTACACACCCCAGGTCATGCTCAGAGGTTGGTCTTTTCCCCGTGCCAAGTGGACGTAGTGTCATTTTGGGTGAGAAATACAAAAAAATCTCCTCAGGGAAAAAAATTATAGTACATATATCCTTTTTATATATGGGAAGTCTGGGAAACAGCCACCTCCCCGTCTCCAGTTACAAAATTAAGTGCACTGTAATTAAAATTATGTTTTAGTTTTGTGGTTCTACCTCATTATTAAAGTTCAGTGGAGTTTTTTTGTCCACCTACAGTGATATACTTTGGATCTTGAAAATTATCTGAGTCATGATGCCTCCATCTCTGGGTCCTGTGATGCAAAATATGCTTTTCCCTTTGCTATGAGCAAAGAAAATTCCATTTCTGAAGGCTTTACCTTAAAATCTTACTGTTTTCTTCTAGTAGGATTTCCTCCATTTTTCATTTAAGGTTTTTTAAAATTTTTGTTCCCATCAATACATGAACCAAATTTATGAGACAAACCCTCCTTTCCCCTCTTCCTCAGGGAAAAATATTATTAGAAAGTAAGCCAGAAACAAAATATGCCAGCTCAATTTAAAAAAAAAAAAAAGAAAAAGAAAATAATTTAAAAATAAAAAAAAATCAACTAATTAAAAACCAAAAAATTAAAAAATAATTTAAGAATACAGCAAATTGAAAAAAATCAACAAATCTGCTAAATCAAACAAAAGAACCTCCTCCAAAATCTTTGTTGCTGGTTGGATAGATTAATATGATGGAAAATACCCCCAAAGCCCCTTTTTTACATTATTGTGCACCAAGAGGATGATGTAGTTAGGAGGAAAGCTGACATAGGGCAGTGTTTAAGGGAAAGAATAAACAGATCAATACTTTGCGGCTATGTCTAAACTGGATTTAAATAACAAAATCCTTTGGAGAGCCTTATAACTGTTCAACTCTCAAAAAAAATTCTTTATTCTCGTCCAGAATAAATCGAAAACTGAAGCATTTGTGGGGAAAAACAATTGAAAGAATCAGTCACTTAGGTGTCTTAGGAAGGGTTAATACTGAATGAGAATAATTTGCAGTGTCTGAAAGGAGGCTGTTTAGAACAAAAATTCCATCTGCTGGGTGACAAAATTTTCCCTCAAGGGAAGTGCTAGAACAAGGGTTTTTTCCCCTGCTACCACCTTATTTCAGCTGGGTTTTGCTCTCGAATTACGGAAGTATTAAAAAAGAAAACAAACCAAGCAATTCTTCAGTTCATTGCCCTACTGTTACCTGCCCTCTTGTGCCTTTCCACATCCAGAAATCCAGAATAATTCCTAATTTCCTCCATGTTTGGGGTTCCACATCTGAAGGTACTCCTGCTCACCTGTCAAGCAAAGTTCCATCTATCAGATGTGTCACAAGGGCTGTCAGCACTCAAAGTTTTCTCCTCGTAATTAAAATTTTCTCCCTGAATGGAACTTTTCTTCCACAGCTGAAGTTTTCTCCCACAATTAAAATCTACTCCCTGTAAGTAAATTTTCTCCCCACAATCAAAATTTAATCCCCAATTAAAGTTATCTCCCCCAATTAAATCTTCTTTCCCCATTAAAATATCTTTGATTAAAGTTTCCTCCCTGCAAACATTTCTACTCATCAAAATTTTCTCCCCTCAACTAACATCTTCTCCCTGCTGTTAATATTTGCTCCCAAAATAAAAGTTCTCACTCCAAAACTAATTTTCAACCCCAATTAGTTTTCTCCTCCCAAATAAAATAATCTCCCCATATTTAAATCATCTTAATTGAAAATTTCTCCCTGCAATTAAAATTTCTCCTCATAATTAAAGTTTTGTCCCCACAGCCAAACTTTTCTCCATCCAACTAAAATTTTCTCCTCCAATTAAAACCTTCTCCCAGCCACTGAAATTCTGTCACACAAATAAAATGTAAGACCACTTCCACGCAGCCCCCCAGCCCATCCCAGACCCCCTCACCTGGATCTGAACAAGCCAAATGCAGAGACGCGACCTTCTCC
This sequence comes from Pitta sordida, assembly GCA_013390025.1. Lineage (NCBI taxonomy): Eukaryota > Metazoa > Chordata > Aves > Passeriformes > Pittidae > Pitta > Pitta sordida. The sequence continues at coordinate 8,499 of WEKX01026539.1, read as the reverse complement.
TGTGAAGGTAAAACAGAAACAAACAAACAAATATTATTTTAGAGGTTTTTGTTGGTTTTTTCCAAGGGATTTTCCTGTGCCTCCTACAGTGTGACAAGGCTGCCTGCCCAATGCTGTCTGCCCATCCACCAAACCAAGGTTCCCCTTCAGCTCAACTCCACACTCACTTCAACACCTTTTCCTGCATTTCCAGCTTTTTTCTCAGCTGGGGATGACAGATTATCCAAAAATACTTTTTTTTTTTTTTAATGTGCTAGAGGGAGAAATGGTGCTGCGGATGATCTGCCCTGGGATGTTAAGGCACCACAGAAGGGACTTGAGGGATTCTACAAAGACGAAGTGCAGTTCCCTTCAGATGTTTTTTAAATACAAAAA
>WEKX01026538.1:8278-18857 GCA_013390025.1 Pitta sordida | reverse complement strand
AGGGCTTTTTCCCATGGTATCCTCTCAGTCAAGTTCCTTATTTAAACACCTTCCCTCCAAATGTCTGAAGAGAAGGCAAGGTCTGGAACAACAGCTTTCATATCATTGTCTTAATGAAATAGCAAGAAGAACTTAGAGTAAATATTTAGGGAAAAATTCTTGCTCTATAATATAAATCAATTAAATAGTTGACAGGAAGTCAGCATTACCTGGATGTTTAAGAAAGTTTCAGAGAAGAAGGAGGTAATGAAAATAACTTGGTTTTGTAGCCCAAATTTCCCTGAAATCAGTTTGCTATTGCAGGGAGGCTTTTTTCCTGTTTGATATGCTATGTATTTCTGAGCATAATGAGTAATCAGATAATACTGAAGCACTTTGAAAATAATAGGGGAGAGTAGAAATATTTCAGAAAATAAACAGTTTCCAAACTGTTTTTAGATATCAAAACTAGTAAGAAATTATTATCCAAATAACAGCAAGAAAATGAACTAGTTTTAGAAATTTAGAGCTCAGGTTATCCAAACAATACTGTAATTCTATAAATATTGAGTTCAGTCAAAGCATTCATCTTGCAAATTACTGAAAAGTAAATTTTTGTTTTCATAGGAGAAATGTAAAAAATAAGATGTCTTCTACTCCATCTTCAAATAATCTAATGGGATAAAAAAAAAATTAAGAGTTTCAGTCAAAATGTTGGCATGCAGATCTAACTAGCTGAGAGAACTTGATCAACAAAGATCATCTAGTAATCAGTCAGGAAACAATTTCATCCTTGTCTATAGTTTTAACAGGAAAATCTCTTTGAGACTTTCATGTCTCACAATTATCTTAAAACAATTTATTTACTTGGTTTTGAAGGACAAAATACAGGAGAACCTTGGGTTCACAATATCATAATTAAACACGTTTTGAAAAACACAGGCTTCCTGGCACCTGTAAACTGCAATTTAGAAATTATGTAAATCCCACACTAGTAATTTGTCTTCTAGTAATATGTCTCTTTGCACAGGGACATAGTACATGGGTCAAATCAACAACTGATCATTCATCTACAGAAACTTCTTTTTATAGGATATTAAATTACTTACACTGTAGATAATAAGGTCTAGACCTTTTTTTGTAGACCATACACAACATAAATCCCTTTTATCTGTCATGTGTACTTTAAAAAATCCTTAAAATTCTTCACTTGTTATTGCATCTAACTCTCAATATTTCATGTAGCCGCGGAAAATGCAAAGGAGATTAAATTAGTGTAATTTTAGAAACACAAATCTTACATGGTCAACTCAGAACTAGCTTTTATCACAGGTTATAGATTTCATCCTATCTCACTGTATAACAACACCTTTCCTTTACATTTTCCTATGTTAAAAAAATAACTCTTAAAGTTTTGTAGAAACTGCTTTAATCTTCCAGTTTAGGGTCAGCTTCTGCAGGTGCATTTAGAGTTCTTAAGCACAGTGACAAAAAGCTGCAAAACTTCTTAGCAAATCTGCACATCAGATTCTGGTGCCCTAGCCATATATGAGTTGTTTCATCATGTGAGCTACTATTACTAAGTATTTTATCTTAATAAATAATAATGAGCAGTGCTCATTATTACCCGCTCTTCAAGTCATAACTCACCACAGTGTAATTCTTACCAAGGAATTATCCCAAGGCCTGTGTTTTAAACAATAATGGCAGACACACTGAAATGTCCTGTGTCCCCTCTGCTTCAATGGGCTACACAGTAATCTTGGATAATGACAACAGGAAAAGTTTTGTGTTTTTTCATTACACATACCTGCAATGTTAATTGCATTCAGAGGTAAAGTTATATGTATTTGACCTCTACAGTTTAGCTAAATGCTCAAAGCAGTGATGGCAACTGCACTGCAACTAAATCTACATATCTCCTTTCATTTGCTACAGCAATAGCCTAGAATTGATTTAGTCAATGATTCTCATGCATCTGAAGTTAAGTAAAGCAATCTCACTTTATACTAGGTAATCCCTACAGGGACCAATAAAAATTCTTAAATTTATTGAATGGGAAAAAATAAATGTATGTATTCATTTCATGCTTGCAGAGTTATGTATGGATAACAAAGTCTAATCCAATACAAGTAAATGTAAGCAAAATGCAAAGACTAATACAGTCGGCACTCTTGCACTTCGCGCCCCCCATATTGCGGCTTCAGATCTTAGCTTCATGATTTTTTTAGTGATGTAGGAGATCCATTTCGCAACTGCGCATGCACGACCTGCCACCACAGCTGCGGCCACGGCCGCAGCCGCAGAACAGGCAGCAGTGGTGGCAAAACCGGCAGCAGGGGCAGCACAGACAGCAGCGTGAGTGACAGCAGCAGGGGCCGTGGTGGGGGTGGTTGGGGGGGCGGCGGCCACCACTGCCGCAGCAACAGCAGAGGTGGCACAGGCAGCGGCAGTGCGACCACCATTCAACATGGAAGTAGGACTACGCAGATCCCAATTAAGATCGCAGGTGCGCATTAGAGGGGACCCCACTCTATATGGGAACTGGACACTAAAATACTGATGCCAAAGTGTTTCTTTGCAAAATAGGAAATGTTACATAGAAATTCATCATATATGTTGAAACAGAAAATATCAAGTCATACACTACTGATTTTGTGTCTAAAGGGATGTTTGCTCCCATGTTGTGGATATACCCAGAAATTAAATCTAAAAAAGGGGCACTTCTGAGGTGAGAGTATTTACTGAGTAACCAAGTTATTTCAGGCAGTAAAGGGGAACATTCACTGTGCAGACATTATGATATTGAGTGACTAGAAGATAAAATTACAGGAAAGTTCAATATATACAATGGGGAACCTGGGGAAATAAAAAACTGCAAAATTTTACTAATATAAGAAGGAGCTTTGAGATAACTAATACCTTTTAAAAATTGATAATAACAGAAAGTTCTGTGAAAAAAAATGTAATGCTAAGTAGAAATAAAAAAAAAATTAATCTGAAAACCTGGAATTATTAATAAAGCATTGGAAAACAAAGAGATTTTTATACCACTTTATAAATTAATGATTCACATCATTAATTTGATGCTGGTGGCCCAGGTGGAAAAAGAATATAGGACTGGTACAGGTACAGACAAGATCAAACATACAGATGGACTAAAAGAGGACAAGCAAGTAAATATAACAGCTTCCCTCTGATGAACAGCTGAACTAGGACTCCCCAGCTACAAAAGAGAAAACAAAAAGGGAAATTACTGAAGTGTAAATAATTATGAACAATTTAAGTGAATCGGGGACAGTGGAGTTTTGTCTTTTTCAGTACAAAAACAGCACATAAAACCACAGCTAGCAAATTCCAAACAAAAAAAGGATGTGATACATACAAGATGAACTCTTAAGCTATAGAAATCCTAGCTGCAAAGTGCAATTTAGAAAAATAAATCCATTAATCAAATCTATTTAGAGCTATTTGTTACTTCTTCTTAGATGTTAGTTCAGGGTTTCTGGTATTCTCTGAACCAAAAACCTCTGAAGAATGAAGAATGCTTGGGATAATAATACTGTACCCTATTTCCTCACTCTCTGTATTGGGTTTTTCTGTGGCTGGGTTTTTGGTAGCTGGGGGACTATGGAGGAGGCTTTTCTTCGAGAAGTTGCGGGAAGCCTCCCTCATAGCTGGCAGAGTTAATGCCAGCCAGCTCCTGGCTGGACCCTCCACTGGCCAAGGCCAAGCCAATCAGGAGAGACAGAGACACCTCTGTGATAACATATTTAAGAAGGGGAGGAAAAAGTAAGAAGAGGAAGACATGGCTGCCAGAGAAGAGCAGTCAGAAGTTGTAACAACAAATGCAGGCACCAAGGCCAGGGCCGAAGAAGGCGGAGGAGGTGTTCCAGGCATCTCCCTGCAGCCCGTGGTGATGACCATGGTGAAGCAGCCCCTGGAATGGAGAGAACACAGGGACGCAGAAGATCCACCTGTAGTCCGTGGAGAGGAGAGTCCATGCTAGAGCAGAACTCTACCTGGTAAGATGTGTGCCTTGTGATGGGACTGACACTGGAGCAGCCTGTACTGAAGGACTGCACCCTGTGGAGTGACCCACGGACAGCAGTGTTTGGAAGAGCTGCTGTCCCTGAGATTTGACTCACACTGGAGACGGTCGTGAAAGACTTTCTCCCGTGGGACAGACCCCATGGAATGCAGGGAAATGGCCTCCTCCCCTGAGCAGAGGCAGAGAAACACCAGTTGCCTGCTTTTCCCCTACTCCTGTTCCCCCCTGCCTCCTGGAGGAAAGGGGGAATGTGGTATCTGTTGTAAGAGACGGAAGGGTGGGGGAGAAGGTTGCCTTTAAGATGATACTTCTCACTTTAAGCTCTGATCTTGTTAGAAATAAATTCTTTACATCCCCACTTTGGAGTGTTGTTTTGCCTGTGACAGTAAAAGATTTTCTAATAGTCCTCATTCCTGCTATAGCAAAATTCTTCAGGTTTTTTTCTTTTCCTCTCTCCCCTGCTTGTATGGGGGGGGATGAACTGAGAGAGCGGCTGTGGGTGAATCTCTGGCATCCAGCCTGGGTCAAACCACCACACCCTATAAGACAGACCTTTTACAAGTGTGAAGAACAGTGCTACGTTAATCTTTGCTGTGATCCAGCAGAGAATTTCTGTGCTCTGAGACATTCAAATAGTATGCTGTTTTGGGGCCCCACTGCTTTGCACAGAAGTTTTGAAGCTACAAGTATTTAGTGATTTTCACAGTTGCTTGGCCATCTTGGAGCCATTCAACATTATCTGGCGTTCAGAGCACAATTCACTGGCTGCATGGAAAGCTGTGACCAAAGTATTAAAGTAGCATCTACATCAGGTATAGAAGCCAGTGGACACTCTCGTGAACAGTTTTCCTCTGAGCTTGAGCACAGAGAGTGCAGGCAGCCACTTCTGGCTTATCTGAAATTTGTGGCTTGTCTTCATGTTCACAGGTTACTCCGAGTTGGAAGGGACCCACAGGATCATCTAGTCCAACTCCCCACCAACTAGACCATGTCACTGAGCTCCTCATCAAGTCTTCTCTTAAACACCTCCAGGGATGGCGACTCCACCACCTACCTGGGCAGACCATTCCAATGAAAGATCACTCTCTCTGTGAAAAACCTCTTCCTAACATCCAGTGTAAACCTCCCCTGTCGTAGCTTGAGACCATGACCTCTTGTTCTGGTGCTGGCAGCCTGAGAAGAAAGATTCACACCCACTCGACTACAATCTCCCTTCAGGTAGCTGTAAACAGCAATTAGATCGCCTCTGAGCCTCCTCCTCTCCAGGCTGATCATCCCCTGTTCCCATAGCCGCTCCCCATAGGGCTTGTCCTCCAGTCCTTTCACCATCCTTGTCGCCCTTCTCNCTGAGCTCGTCCATCCAACCAATTCCTAACCCAACATAAAATGCTTCTGTCCATTCCATGCTCTATGAGTTTCTCCTGAAGCTTACCATGGGAAACCGTGTGAAAGGTTTTGCTAAGGTCCAAGTACCCAACATCCACAGCCTTTATATCATCATGTTCAATTGTTGTTGCAGTCATAATAGTAATATTATTATTATTAAAATGCTTCTATCCAGTCCACATGCTAAGAGTTTCTCCTGAAGCTTACCATGGGAAACCGTGTCAAAGGCTTGGCTAAGGTCCTAGTACACACCATGCACGGCCTTTTTATTGTCAACCAGTTGAGTCATCAGATCATAAAAGGAGATCAAGTTGGTCAGGCAAGACCTACCTCTCCTAAATCCATGCTGGCTGGGTCTAATGTCATAGTTATTTTGCAGGTGCTGTGTGATAGCACCCATGGTTATCTGTTGCATGACTTTACCCAGGACCGAGTTCAGGCTGACAGGTTGATAATTACTTGGATCATCTTTCCAGCCCTTCTTGTAGATGGGTGTCACAGTAGCCAATTTCTAGTCTCCCAGTACATCACCGGTAAGCCAGGACTGTAGATAAATTATGGAGAGTGGCTCGGCGAGTTCATCTGCTAGTTCTTTCATCACCCTCGGATGGATCCTGTCCGGTCCCATTGACTTGTGAGGATCCAGGCCACTCAGCAAGTCTCTGACTACCTCCTCCTGTATTACAGGGGGGTTGTACCGCACCCCTACTCTTTCATTCAGTTCAGGATTCACGTTATACTGCAGGCAGTTTTTTGCTCAGTCCCCGTAATGGCACGTTTGGGCCCTGAAAGGAACAGGAGGATCCTTGCTATAAATAAATGGCTTAGGGGCAGGTACTACCAAAAAAATATTGGGTTTTATGATCATGGGAGTCCTTCACCAAACCAGGTTTGCTAGACTCTGGTGGACAGAATCAATCTAACAGGGGCAAAAGGGATTTGGCCTACAGGCTGACAGGACTCACTGACAGGGCTTTAAACTAGGTTTGAAGGGGGAAGGGGATCCAGCAGTCACTCGAGAGGACACTGAAACTGGTAAAAATGAGTCAAAAGCATATTCAGCAACCCAGTTGAAGTGCATGTATACTAATGCAGGCAGCCTGGGTAATAAACAGGAAAAACTGGAGGGTTTGGTGCATCAGGAGCAATATGATACAGTTGATATAGATATCACGGGAACATTGTGGGATGACTCACCTGACTGGAGTGTTACTTTGGCAGGGTACACACTCTTCAGAAGAGATAGGAGAGGACAAAGAGGTGGGGGAGTGGCCCTATATAATATATTAAAGCAGCCCTGGATACCATGGAACTTGACATCAAGGATGATAAAGTAGAGACCCTATGGGTTAAGGTAAGAAGGATACCAAATAAAACTGAAATTCTGCTTGGAGTGTGTTACAGATGGCCAGATCAGGAGGAAGAGACAGACCTATTGCTATTCAAGCAACTAGGGATAGCCTCAAGATCAGCTGCGTTAGTTCTTGCAGCAGACTTTAATTTGCCTGATATCTGCAGGGAACTTAATGCAGCAGAGAGGAGGCAGTCCAGAAGGTTCCTAGAGATAGTTGATGATTGTTTCTTGACCCAGCAGGTGAGTTGCACTAGTGATGAAAGAATTTTTCAGACTATTTGCTGCAGTCAGTAACTAGATCAGGGTTTCTACATTTCCCAGAAATAGTGGAGACAGGCCAATACAGATTCCTACAGAAATTTGCAGGTTGGGATGTTCAGAGAGAAAAGAAAGGGCATACATTTGGAGTCCAACCACATTGTCTCACCAGGTCCTTAACAGAGTAGAAATTACCTGTCAGTCACATGTACCAAGAGCTCTGGAAGCTGAGACATGGGCAAGGAGTTTTGCAGCCGACCTTGAGTAAGAGTTATAAATGACATTGTTCAGAGAACCAGAAATGGCATCCCTACAACAACCAAACTCACCATCGTAATAAGTCCTCATGCAGTAATCTGAGACAATACAGCTTCCCCATGAAAAAAAAAATATTTTTTCCTATGGTTTATTGTCATTTGGTATTGATTTCCCTACATTTAAGTAACATTAATTGGAAACTATAACCAAAGACCTCTTTTCTTGGATCTGAAATCTTCAAGTTCTTTATAAATGCCTTTACAGCCTTCCAAGCTGTTCAGAAATTATCATGTGATATGAACACTGCTGATCCACAATAACTTTTTTTTAATACATGCTGCTTTTTAGGTGCACAACAGATGTTCTTAAAAAAAGAAAAAAAAATCAGATAATTCAATTATTAATTGATTAAAGCCACAGAATTTCACATATCAGACAAAACCTCAACATTTGCTGTCTTGCTCACAACCTTATATTCATGTCAGAAAATATTTTTAAGTTACTCCATTCTGTATTGAAAAAAATGCCAAAACTTTGGTTTAGAGGAGATTGTTTTGGTTTTTTAAATAAGAGAGTCCTTTTCTCCTTAGTCCAAATTATAGCCAAAGAATTGACTTCCTTACACACTTACTTTCCTACTGAGCCTCACTTTGGCAAATGAAGGTTTGTAAGACTGAAGTAAGTAATGTTATGCGATCAAGGCCCTTTGCTGCACATAGTTTTTTAAATTAAGACAATTAGGAGCTGCATATCTTTTTAAGTTTCATATCTGTTCTTGTTCCGCAGAGATTTTTTAGTCACTTTGCTCTTGTTTTATCCATTCTTCCAATAGCTTAACTTTATTCATATTCAAGGGTAATATTCAGAGTCTATGCATATTTTGTTTTGTAAGCGATATGATGTGTCCTTACAAATAAATTAAGCAATGTAGGACCGTGGAGTGGTGGAGATTATAGTATTCATAAATAGATTCTGACTTTATAAAACCCTCTCTACTGACAGAGTAGAAGAGAAGAACTGATAATTTACATGTGAAGTACTTTTCTCTGAATTTTGATATATGACAAATGTGGTATGTAGAATGTTATTTCGATTTTGCATGAGCACAAAGTGTTTAAGTAGACACCCGAAGGATAGCAGATAAATTGAAATGCATTAAGTGGCTAGTTGATTGACCAATGCAGAATTACAGGAACTGAAATGCCACAGCAAACTGATAAATCTGATTGGTTTGAAAACTGAAGTAACTAACCTACACAATAAGTATCAGAACCTATATTTTCTTCCTGCAACCAGGTCTCTCAGGAAAACACCAATGCCCAGCAATACTTGAAGATAAGTAGCTACTTATATGCAAAAAAACAGACAGCAATAACTAAAAGACAGGTTTACCTATTTGATATTGCACTAAGCATTTCTCAGACCATTTCTGCCTACCCTTCTGTGTATAAAATACCCTAAATAAACTTTGTAGGTGGCTTTGAACATGCTGCATGAACAAGTGATACATTTCCATTAGATTTTCAATTAAAAACTATTATAATTATTCCGTAATGTCAATGGCATACCTGCAAATGTATCCTTACTTTTTACAAACTCAGGTAGGTTAACTGAATGCTATTTTAAATATTCTCTCTCATTTTTACATCATACATTTTACTTTTCTTTTAATGTATTGGTCTCTCTTCATCAAACAACAATTATTTTATTTTTTTTCTTGGTGTATTTTAAAATGTCAGGGAGCATTTGATGTAAGATAGTTTTGTCATCCCCTAGTTAAAATCACATTTAAAGTGATTATTTGAAAAAACATACATATTTCATGATTAATTCTAATTTTTTGACCTTCTGAGTGGCCAAAATGTAATTTATACGTTTATAATTGACAATGCAGGGTTTACGAACAATAAGACAATATACAAAAAAATAGTGTATGATACAATTATTGTGTGTCTGTATGTACTTATTTATGCCTGAAATGTAGATATACTTAAAATCAAATAATTTTATTTACATTCCTATTTACAGTAATTGAACAACAACTTTGCCACTTCGCTCCGATGTAAATTCATTGGGATAAGATGTAAGTTTATAAAGAATTGTTCTTTGAAAACATTGAAAGACACATTAAGCTGTAATTTTCTCTTCTATATAAATCCATAGAATACGCCTAATTTACTAATATTCTTGAAAGAATATTCTGAAATTAATGGAAAAATCACAGATCTTCTGTATTTCCATATGATAGAAGATAGTATTTTACAAATTACCTTCAGACCCTTTGTAATGACAAGTAGGGTCAACCAAATAGATTAACCAAATAAAAAACACAGAACCTCTAATATTTTAAAGCTATCCTAAAGTTGAAGTTAATTATTTAAATTTTTATAGTTCAAGAATTTTTCTGAAATATTTATTATAAGGGTATTGTAGTAAGACTTCTTTTGAAACACATTGATAGGAAAACAAAGGTTTAATGCCTGAAATGTACTTATTCAGTAGCAGTGTTTCTCTGACCTTGAGTAATAAAGATAAGTAGATTAAAAAGAATGATTATACATCAAACTAACCACTAAAGCAATGTAGGCACACTCATGTGCATTGAAGTTATTTTCTGTTGCTGTTTTCAGTAAATGGAACAGTTTTTTAAATCTTCATATTAGATTTTTAAACAACTTCAAATTTCTTCAAACATTTTTTAAAATACTTCTACATAACACTAAAATATATGGTAACTAATATAATTTATGCTAAATATCTGGTCCAACTATTTTTAAAATCACTTTTTAATGTCATTAACTAATCACTATTTGTAATGAAAACAAGACTATGTACTCTCAAGAATAATGAAATACTACTAGTAAGAACTTTTGGATAATATTTTTAAATATTCTTACAAAAACATGCAAAATATTAATACTTTATGTAGCTACAGCATAGAATTCTGAGCATTTCTGTCATTTTCTAATCAGTCTTTGGAAAAAAATACTTTCTTTATTCAGGTATGGAAACCAAGTAACTATCCAATATTATTACATTTCATTAGTTCTAAAATTACATAATTGTGAGAACAGAAGAGTAACACAATGTTGTACAGGAAAAATCTATGCTCTTTTCCCAGTAGACTGTAAGTTACAGATAGCCTGAAAAGATAAACAAACATATCAAAAAATGTTTAAAAACTAAAAAATTGTATTTAGAATTAAATATCTCTGGTTTCATAACTAAAACATTACATGTGGAAATGTTAAAACCTGACAATAGTTTAAATTCTAAAACATTGTTTATTATTA
>WEKX01026537.1:1105929-1125441 GCA_013390025.1 Pitta sordida | reverse complement strand
AATTTCCCTGCCCCTTTAGGGCACACAACAGAAACACACATCAGTTTGGGAGATGTTTAGCTCTGGAGGAAAGGCATGTTATTTTTCACAGGAGAACTTCCCCACAAGAACATAATATTGTCCTTGTAAAAGATGACAATCAAAGCTTAACTGGTGTTCAAAGCACTGCAGCTGATGACTTTGTGGACAACATTTAATACCAAGTACCTGGCTGCTGTTCTTCCTCTTCTTCACTTGATGAAGCCAAATAGGCTTGAAAATCCATGTCAAGAAGTTCCTCCTTGTTAAAAGTTCTGCTGAGTGACGTTACCCGCTCATGATCTGTCTCATCCCATGTGATATCCACCTTAACAATAAGAATTGCAGTTACAGCAACTGGAACACCAAAACTAAACTTAGTAACACTATTTTTAGGGAAAACTATTTGATGTTTTCTATTTAAGAAGTAATAGAAATATGTTAGCAATGCTCCTTGTAATAATTACCTACAACTACTTACTAAAATAAGCTTATTACAAATTCTCGAAATTTATTCTACAGTGAATTTCAAGGTGTTTGAGACTAAAGAAGTCTCTTCACACACTGAAGGGTTCTGTTACAGCAGGTCACACAACACAAAACCTCTGCAAGCCAAATAAAAAGATGTGACTGCAACTAACAATTTCATGTGCAATTATCATAGAGATATAATAAGCTCAAAATACAGTATTTAATTTGTAACAGAGAAGCTGAATCTCTTCTAAAATGCAAAACAGGGTTGCAACTCTGTAACATGCTTTTAAACCTTTTAATATGTTTGATGTCTGTATTTTCGAATGGTGGAGATAATCAGGAATCTTTTCCTCACTACATATATACTTTACAAGCTGACAGCAAAATGAAGCAAATTAGAAAAACATTATAAAGCCATTGTAAAGATACCTTTGATGTTCCCATAGCAGCAGATGTGAAGTACTTTGGCTTATAAGCAGCTACATTCACTTCTGAAGCTTCATCCTTTGGCTTCTCATCAAATGTAACATTATCTGGGATAAATCTTAAAGGCAAATAAAACATCTTTTTCTTCAAATGCATTGGGAAGTTTCACAGTATAAACAGTTTAAGCTTTTCAGGAGTACAGTGCATCAGCATGAAAGAATTTGCTAAAATAAAAAGTAAGTGAGGCTGAAACAGGAACGAAAGAAATGGACAAATATAAGATTCACTGCCACAGGTTTTCTGTTTGGGAAGTAAATCAATTTTCAGTCTGGTATAAACAGGGACAGGGATAGTTTCTTGGGTGGTTTTCTTTAAGAATCATCTTTTCAAGAAAATAGTGAATAAAATAGAATTTAGAAACAGATATATAAAAAAAAGGCAAAATGTTTTAGGAAAGCCTGGTACATCTTCAAGATTATAATTAGCGGGGGGAAATTGTTAAAAAGACAAAAGTCATGGGTAACAATTGAAGAACTTAGTTTAAAAAAACAAAAAATCTTTTATACACTACATGAGAAATGACTTGTGATTTCTTTTCAAGAATTGAAAATGTAATCTGATGAAAACTATTCAACATTAAAATTTAACAAAGCAGAAATTAGGAGAATCACTGGGGGATTTGAAACAGCTGTGTCTGTTGTAAAACCTGATCTTTCTATGTTTCAAATGATGAAAAGTTACATGTTCATTTGGTGATCATTGTCTCCAAAATGGTTCAAAGCAAATGAATTAAGTCCTTCCAGAAAATGATTCAAAGCAAGAAATTTAACTTTCACTGACTTCCATCAGTGCCCACAACACAGACAAACAGGGCTGCTGTCACAACTTTTTATGATTTAGCAACTTTTCTGCTCAGACTGAAATGCTTCTTTGCAACAAAAGGAAATACTAACAATGAACTAAACCATAATTTTAAATCCTTCCTTCCCCAAACGTGACTTTTGCAATATTAAGAGCTTCCAGCTCATTCACAATGGCTAACATATCTATAGCAGCTTCATGACAACAGCAGCAATATTCCTGCCCTGTGGTCAGCAATCCCAAAAAAAAGAGCCAGTTCTGGATTGCTTGGGGAAACGAGAGGAAAAATAAAAATCAACAGCATGTTGTTTTGTTTTCTAAATCCTATTGCTTGATTTATTTGTACCAAAAGGTTGAAGATGCAACCAGAACATTTTGTCTGGCTTTACTGAAAATACATTTCTCACTGGATGCCAAATTTATCTTCATATCTCATTTTGGCGACAGAATAAATTCAATATAATTCACTCCAAATTACTTTAAAGTGCCTTTAATTGTCCCTCCCCAGCCCAACATGTAAAACCACCACCAGTGGAGTTACCTCAGGTCTATGAAAGAACAGCTGCTTTCAAATTCCAGTCCATCACATTCCTCATAAATTTTATTGGCTGTTTCAGGAGAATCACATTCCACAACTGCATAGAAGTATTTCAGGCGCTTAAATTGGTATTCCCGCAGCTTCTCCCTATAAATCCTGCACAAGTGGAGAAAACATCACAATCAGGGGAGCTGCCTTTAACAACTTTGCAGTACTGAATGTTTTAATTTAACTAATTGTCCTGAGCTTATGATGAGATTGGATGTGGGGGAAAGACATGCCTGAAGAAACCTGGAGAACGGTGGGACTGAGAGCTCAGCCTGGTGAGCCAGGACTGCTGCTCCTGGCACTCCAGAAACCTCAGTCTGGGAATTCTTGGCCTATCTTAAGGCCCTGTTGATTCCCAGATAAGAATTTTGACAGGGAGCACCACAGGGAGTTTCCTGCATGAACTTGCTGTGTTAAGCTCCCATTCATACCATTGGTTATTCCAGTGAGCTCCATTACAAGGATTTTGAACTCACTTATCAACAAGGAAATCTTCTCAAGTTTCACCATAATACATTTATTAAATGCACTGAAAATGAACCGGGGCCAGGTGTAAAACATTAGTCCAAATAAACCTAAAAAAATTAAGATGCCCACAGGAGACTTCCACATATGAACTTCTGGAAACAGGAGTAGATTGGGATTTTCACTGAAAATTAAACATATTTTATCTCTCATTTGAAGACATAAATACCCATCATCCTCTGTGGTATTTTCTGGAAGCTCAAACAGCTCCACAGGTCCTTTTTGCTCTTCCTCTTTCAATCTCTCTTTTCCAAACTCTGAAGGATAAATCTACAAATACAACAACACAAAACTAATTATTCAACCGCAGCAGTGTAATTTACACTAAGAAAAAATATCTCATCAGGCTTTTAGGCTTTATGTTTTTTATTTAAAGTCAGTAAATGGATCAATTCCATAAACTCTAATACCCTCCTAACTTTAATGTATGGAAAAGACAGTAGAATAACCAAACTGCCTGCCAGAAATATCTTGAGACAGATGTAGAACAACTGGAACTCTGACTTTGTTCATTTCCCTCCTTTGGTGAAAAGGGGTATCTTCTGATATCTTCTGACAGACACTAATATTGGAAATATGTAACTTAATTGACCAGAAAACTACCAATTTATTTTAAAAGCGGTGAAAACCAGTAATGGCTGTGCCATGATGAGAGGGGCTGGAATTCATTTAGAAATAGCCAGGTTTAAGGTTGGGTTATTACCAAGAAATTAAACTGAAAGTTAAACTAACCAAGGAAACGTAGTCTCCTCCTACACTTTATGGACTTCACTATTAGTCTCAGAAAAACAGCACTTAGAGGCAACCTCAGAAACATGAGAAATCAACGATTCTGGCCTCTATACCAAATATGTGCCCATTACTAAGAAGCAGCACGCGTATTTCTAACACAGCAAATTAAATTGCAAACAGTTTCTCACTTAAAACGTTGATCTCTCCTTTGGTTCTCCACAGAACTGTCCTCCATTGTTCTTATTTTGTAGTCTATTTTTTAAAACAGTAAAAGCCAGTTCTTCTTTTAGAAATCAGATCTTACCTTAACAGAAAATACTGTTCCTCCTTTGGGTGTGAAGGAATTGAATAGAGCCAGCAAATCCTTAGCCTTCAACCTATCCCAATCCATATTACAAACTGCCAATCTACTTGTAATCTGAAAAAAAAAGGACATAAAGCTTATAAATTTCATTCCTGACTGCTAGGGGGAATACACAACACTCTAGCAGAACTCCTCAGTCATTTTTACTTTGTTAAAAATCTCAGTCAGCAACAAATTTTGCAAAAAAAAAATAAAAGTTTTCCTCAAGATCTTTTATCAGTTAAACCAGCAAAGGTCAGAAGCAGCAATTACCAGAGTGGATAAAAAGAACCTAAGCAGTGAAGCTCCACAGAATGAACTGCACCAATTACAGATTTGAGACTGCAATGACAACGCCAGCGCTCAGGATTTTGTTATCATCATATATTTTTAATTACAGCAGCAACTAGTGCCAAGGTATTGCGACAGCACTGGAGTACCGTGATTTCTTACACATTAATTGTGCTAGCTGTGAAGTCTTTGTTCACTAATGATATCTTAATTTCTTAAAGTGAGAGTTAAATATCTGAATTTTTAAAAGTGAACAAAAGCAGTACTACTTAGGTTCTGGAACTTCTGAAAAGCTCAGTTTTGTTGGTTTTTCCCCCTTGTAAGGCCCCTTAGAGGGAAGGGGAGACAGCAGTGAAAACTACAAGTCTCCTCGGACAATTCCAGCCTCCCTTGCCTTCTGTGGCTGAAAGGCTGAAAAACCTTTATGAAAAAGTTGCACAAACTGTTTCACAGATGCAGGTCTGTAATGAACTTGTGACATTTCTGATGTTGCCATGTGGGACACGCAAAGTACTGTTACCTCATCTCCACGAGGGGCATCTTTATCCAGCTCCCGCCAGGAATGCTCAATCTCCGACTCCTTTGGGAACAGCTCATTTAAATCCTCCTCGTCCTCAGAGCTCGTTTCAATGTTCCCTATGCCTCTGGCTAGATCAGGCCCACTGTCACTTTCTTCATCATCTTCTGAACCACTGGCTTCCTCACCCGTTTCTCCATCATCTTCCAGCTCCTCTTCCTCACTCATTTCCTCATCATCTTCCAGCTCCTCTTCCTCACCCATTTTCTCATCATCTTCCAGCTCCTCTTCTTCCGATTCTGCATCCTCACTTCCAGAAGCTTCTTCCTCTAATTGACTTTTTATGCCTTGATCACAGGTGTCTGAGCACACAAAGATAAACATTAGATACCTATATGTATTTATGTTGGAATTGCACATGATCCTCTACGAAAAGGAAAACTCCAGGGTTTTTTTCCATACATATTTACAGGATCCCTGAAAGGTACAATGATACAGGAAAAATCTACATCATGGAAATGCAAATAACATAAAACAAGAGTGTTGCCTCTTCTGTTTGTCTTGTTTGGTTTAATCTAATTCAATTGCTCTTTGGGCCCACAACTCCATTATCAATGTCAAATGAAATATTCTGTTATTCAATTTATATGTATAGAATCAACATGCAAAAATCAGATTTCAGTAATGCAAGCTATAGACATCTACATAAGCAACTTAAAGACAGTTTTTCTTCAAATCATCCGTCCTCTAATTCCCTCTAATGTCAATGGCACCACCTTTATGCTCTCAGCCAACAGACTGGGATGTGCTGAAGCCTCCATGGTATCAGATCATGTGTTTGCTGCTCAGTTTGATAAATACAGGAGTTTACATTCTATTAGACATTTCACTTTTCTAACTAACCAACAATTTCAGTTCCAGCAATTAAAAGGACAAGGATGTTCACAATCTTACAGAAGAATTAGCAGTGACTCTATAAAGAGCTGAACAACTCCAGTGCTTCAGCAACACTGCAACCGAATCAGGGGGCTGTTTTATAACTGACCTTGTATGTTTTAACTTCCACGGATAAAACAAAAGCAACTACATCCAAATAAAAATAGATGAATTCTACTTGTTATTTGAACAACTAACCTGATTCCTTTATTTTCCCTGTGAGGGAAAGGTCCTTCCTGGGAGCTTTAACATCTTTAGTACCACTTGCTTGTGAAGACTTTTGCTTGTTTTGATTTGAAATCAATCTTCCTCTGGATGCATCTCCTTGTTTGCTTTCCTTTTTGGGTAAAAGGCCCTTGTTTCCCCGAGACTGCTCAATTTCCATCGCAGTTTTCTTTGAGTCTTCATTCAAGTTCAATTTAGACTTACTTTTTTTCCCTTCCTTTTTAAGGTCTTTTAGTTTTGTCTCTGCTTCACATGTTTGGTCCACCCAGTGTTTGTTTATTTTGTTCTCTTCCTTTGGGAGACCATCAGCAAGTGCCTTTGCAGAATCTGCTTCTCCCTTACCTTTGGCTTTCTTCTTCTTCTTTTTCTTTTCAGTGTGTTCTTTACTGTCATTTTCTGAAAGATCAGAGTCAGATTCCGACAAGGCATAAAACTTCCTGAGGTTCTCTGTAGAGGAAAAGTTAACAGGGCGACCTCTTTTATCCACCGTGTATCTCAGCTTAAACTTCTTGTCATGAAACATAGCTCGGAATCGTTTGTCAATCTTGACTTTACGCTCCTTTTCCGGCATCTCCCAAAACCTGGGATCCCTCGCAACGCAGCTGAACCGCCCATCGCTCAGGATTTCCTCTTTGGATGACATTTTTGATGCTGTTGAAGGCTTGGACATCTGGAATATGGAAACAAGTCCAAACATTTCTGATTAAAAAAAAAAACCCCAATAAACAAAGTTGGATTTCTAACCTATACTTACAAAGTTCTTTCCAAAAGCTCATATGGGAATTTCATGGCATCACCAACCACCAAGCTGGAGGAGACCTCAAGGATCCCTTGGCTCAACCTTTCTTGGTAGAAGCTCAATCTAGACAAGTTTGGCCAGTCCCCTGTCCAGCCAAATCTTACAAGTGTTCATTGGGGAATCTACCACTTCCCTGAGGAGATTATGCCAACAGTCAACTGTGCCTATTGAGGAAAATTTTCCTCCTGCATCTAATCAGAACCTCTCCAGGAGTAACTTGTACCTATTACCCCTTGACTTTTGCCTGTAGAAAAAGTATCCATCTTCTTTGTAGCCATTCTTTAAATGCTGGAAAATGAGGATAAGATCTCCCCTGAGCCTTCTCTGCTCAAGGCTGAACGTACCCTGCTCTCTCAGCATTTCTCCACATGGCAACTTCCCAGTTCTTTGGTGATCCTTGGGGCTTTTCTCCAGCCTGTCCACATCTTTTTTGTATGGCAGGGACCAAGACTGAGCACAGTATTCCAGGTGTGGCCTGACAAGCACTGAGTAGGTTGGGATAATGACTTCTTTATCTCTGCTGGTGATGTGCTTGATGCAACCCAGCACCTTGGTGGCTTTGCTGCAGCAGCACATTTAAACAAGTCACAAATAATCCTGGAACTGCCAATGTCAGCCACAAATCTTTGCTTCCTTGGACATGTGTGCTCACAGCCCAGAAACCAGCTGTGTCCTGGGCTACATCCAGAGCAGTGTGGGCAGCAGGGGAGGGAGGGATTGTGACCCTCTGCTCCGCTCTGGAGAGACCCAACCTGGATTGCTGCATCCCGCTCTGGGGTCGCAGCACAGGAAGGCAGTGACCTCTCCGACAAGGAAAGGGTGAGAATGGGAACTGTTCAGCCTGGAAAAGAGAAGGCTTTGGGGTGACCTAACTATGGCCTTCCAGTCCCTGAAGGGAACCTGCAAGAGGGAGAGGAGCTATTTACAAGGGCCTGGAGTGACAGGAGAACAGGGAATGGCTCCACACTGACAGAGAGTAGATTGAGATTGGATATCCGGAGGCAGTTCTTTGCTCTGAGGCGAANGGGCCGGGCATGAGGGGCCTGAGCGCGGGATGGCGCCGCGGGCTCGGGGTGTTCTCGGGACGGGCCGCGGCCTCCGCTCCTCCTCCTCCTTGTCCCCCTTCCCCTCCCGCCGGCCCCGCGCCGCGCTCGGGCGCGCTGAGCCCCTTCGACCGGCGGCTGAAGCGGAAGCAGAAGAACTGGGCGGCGCTGCAGGCCGAGCCCGCCAAGTGCGATTACCTGCGGGAGGAGGTGAGGGACGGGGGGGCTCCTTCGGTGCTGTGTCCGCCTCTGGACCCCTCAGGTCAGGAAGGACATCGAGAGGCTGGAGCGGNTTGGACATGTGTGCTCACAGCCCAGAAACCAGCTGTGTCCTGGGCTACATCCAGAGCAGTGTGGGCAGCAGGGGAGGGAGGGATTGTGACCCTCTGCTCCGCTCTGGAGAGACCCAACCTGGATTGCTGCATCCCACTCTGGGGTCGCAGCACAGGAAGGCAGTGACCTCTCCGACAAGGAAAGGGTGAGAATGGGAACTGTTCAGCCTGGAAAAGAGAAGGCTTTGGGGTGACCTAACTATGGCCTTCCAGTCCCTGAAGGGAACCTGCAAGAGAGAGAGGAGCTATTTACAAGGGCCTGGAGTGACAGGAGAACAGGGAATGGCTCCACACTGACAGAGAGTAGATTGAGATTGGATATCCGGAGGCAGTTCTTTGCTCTGAGGCGAAGCACTGGCACAGGTTGCCCAGAGCTGTGGCTGCCCCATCCCTGCAGGTGTCCACGGCCAGGCTGGACGGGGCTCTGAGCACCCTGGTCTAGCAGAAGGTGTCCCTGCCCACAAGCAGAGGCTTAGAACGAGTTGAACTTTAATTTCCCTCCCCTCCCAAACCACTCTACGATTCTGTGACACGGGAAACAAAGCGAACAGCACCCAGAGGCTCCAGCCACAGCCCCCCGTGCCCGCACCGACCCGCACACAGACCTTGGCCGAGATCCGCCCGCGGGCCCAGCAGCGGCTCCGGGTGCGCCGCGCTCCCGCTCTCTCCCTGGCGGCTCCAAGAGACACAGGAGGAGCCCCGCTGGCTCCCGCCGATCCCGATCCCGACNGACCTTATTGCTCTCTGCAACTCCCTGATAGCAGCGTGTAGTGAGGTGGGAATCGGGCTCTTCTCTGAGGGAACGGACAACAAAACGAGAGGACATAGTGTGAGGCTGCGGCAGGGGAGGTTTAGGTTGGACAGTGGGAGGAATTTCGCCCCAGAAAGTGTGATTAGACCCTGGAACGGGCTGCCCAGGGAGGTGTGGGCTCACCGTCTCTGGAGGTGTTCAAGGAGAGACTGGACGGGAGCACTCGGTGCCATGGCCGCAGTGACACGGTGGTGTTCGGGCACAGGTTGTACCTGATGTTCTCACAGGTCTTTTCCCCCAGGTCGGCGGCAGGATCGCGGACAGGGTGTTTGACATCACCAGGTGAGCCCTGTCGTGTCCCGCCCCTTCCCCTCATCCCCAGGGCTTCGAACCCCCCGGGAGAACCGCTGGATGGGGGAACGCCTTTCCCTGTGGGCCCACAGGGGGATGTTCCATGGGCTGAGTTCCACAGAGCCTTGAGAAATTAGCAGGTGAAACGTTAATATAGTCTAAAACTTAAAACTGTGTTTTGTGTTGCTAATCTTATTCTCCAGGACATTTCCTCTGGCTTTGGATGTTGGCTCTGGAAGAGGTTACATAGCTCAGCATTTAACCAAGGTACTGACTTCATTCTTAAAGATGTTTAAAGTGAGTTCATAGGTATCCCTCCATTTTCATATGGGGCTTAACTAAAACTTAAACCAGTGTTCTGGGTCTTGATAATCTTCCCCCCTCTCCCCTTTGTAGCTGCAGTTATAGTCCAAGGCTGTGTGTTGTGCGGGTCAATCTTAATTTATTGTCACCGAAGTCAAATGGTAGTGCAAACGAAACTCTCTGTAGTGAATGTCTAGTCTTGAGTGGGAATATGGATGTTTATGGATCAATCCATTGCACACCATTGTGAAAGAGAAATATCATTATGGAAACATTTAAGCCATGAACAGTTTCCCCTTTATAAACCACACTGTCAGAAAAGGTGCTTCCTTGGCTGTTAATCCCTGGTTTGTACTTAACTAAACCCATGCCTAAAAATACAGAACGTGTTTTCTGTTACCAATTCTGTGTCAGCTGTTCTCCCTGCTGAGAGGGAAATGCTTTCTGCTTTGTATACAGCTTTTATCGAGAATTGAAAAGACTTTTTCTAACTTACAAACAGGTGTAAGCATTCAAAAAAATAACTTGTGTCCACTTACAAAACAATTCAAATATTTAATAGGCCTTTAAAATTTTATTTCAGGAAACAGTTGAAAAACTTATTCAAGTTGATGTCGCAGAGAATGCATTAGTAAGTAGCTTTTTGACTGTGCTTCAAGTCTGTAATAGGGAAAGCAGGGGCAGTGAGTTTCTGATGTTATTTTTTTCCTAACCCAACAGAAAAATGCTGTAGAAACTGAAATCCCTACGTTCAGGGTTGTAGCTGATGAGGAATTCCTTCCTTTCAAAGAAAACACGTTTGATCTTGTTGTTAGCAGCTTAAGGTATGTATTAATTGTTTATTTTGTCTTGTTAAATTTTTTCAGAGTAGCTTTAAGAAAATAAACCCAAAAAATATTAATAGTCCATTAAACAGCAATAAGGAATGTTCTTGCATAGTTAATGTGAGCTTGAATGAGTTAAAAAATGCTGTCCTGGTGTTTCTTCCTGGTTGATTTTTTGTTTTCCTTTAAAACACCTGTAGGTTCTCTATGTCCTGCATTTCGACAAACTAGTCTCCAGGACATGCATTTTCTCAACTTAGCAAAAAAAAAAACCCAACAAAACCACCAAAAAATAAGTTCTTTTTTTATGAACTGTTCTTCTTTTTTAATATCACTTTTAGGCAAGTTTTCCTGAAATACAGTATTGCAGCTGGAGAAACTAGTTTGTGGGTTTGGCTCCTGAAAATTACTTAACTAATTAAACAGTTATTTGCATTCTCTAAAGTTTATTTTATATTAACTTATAAAATGTGGGATTCTTTTATTGCAGTTTACATTGGGTGAATGACCTTCCTAAAGCTTTTAAAGAGGTAAGAAACTGTTTTTTGGTGCTAAAAGTCCTTGAGAGCATTCTGCATTTCCAGGTCTTCTTTAAGTAAGAGGCACAAAAATAGCTCATGTTGCACACAAGTATTTTTTGGAGTATTTTTGGCAGTTTGAGGAGCATCGTTTGATATTGCTACTAATTTACTGCCTCAAATCAATTCGGAATAAATAACTGAAACATGTTCGTATAATATTTTGGATTCTCAGCAGCTGAGACTGTGGTAACAAATGTCATCTGAGGCTTTTGCTGTCTTGTCAGCCTGATTATGTAATGGGGATCTTCTGGATATCTAAACCAGGGATCATTGCCAATTCTTAAGGAAAAAGAGCATGAATTGGCTGCTGTTAGGAAAGGGGCTATGACTGAGAGACTGGACAAAAGCATTTTATGTTGGGTTAGAACTGGTTGGATGGACGAGCTCAGAGACTGTTGGTGAATGCTGCCACATCCAGCTGGCAGCCAGTCACTAGCAGAGTCCCACAGGGGTCAGTGTTAGGCCCGGCACTGTTCAACATCTTTATTGATGATATGGACGAGGGAATCGAGTCCATCATCAGCAAGTTTGCAGATGATAACAAGCTGGGGGCAAATGTTGAACTGCCAGAGGGTAGGAGGGCCCTTCAGAGGGACCTTGACAGACTGGAGAGATGGGCAGACTCCAACAGTATGAGGTTTAACAAGTTCAGGTGCCGGGTTCTTCACTTTGGACAGAACAACCCCATTGACTGNGAGGCTGTTTGGGAGTTGGACTAGATGATCCTCTGGGTCCCTTCCAACTCGGAGGAACTTGTGAACTTGTGACTTAGGAGACAAGAAAGCAGCTTATTAGCCTTGGCTTTGGAGTCATGATATTGCTGTTGTGATTAGTTAAGTAAGAGTAGTCTTAATAAAAATTGCATTATTATCATTCAGAAATGCAAAATCACTGCTGGAAACTCAGGTTTCCACTTCTCTTAAATTAAGCCATTAAAAGGTGCTTTTACTGCTTTCATCTGAGAAAGTAAAAATAAACAGGGTGGATTAAGAGAGATTCTATTTTCAGAAGTAAATTAATTGAGAGCATTGGTTAAGGAGTATCCAGCTTTAAATAGTTTTACTGTAGATTTCCACAGTTCATTGTGTATTTGCTGGATGTAAGGAATTTCTGGGGATTCTCTGTTTCTTAAGAAAAAAATAGTTTCTCTTCAGGCAGGTCATTTGTTTTCTGTGTTCCCAGGAGCTGTGGCACAGCAGAATGAGGTCAATATTAAAGATCTGTTACAGCTCTTGTAACTATTGCTTTTGAGTTCATTAAAAACCAAAATCCTGAGAACTTTAACTGCTAAACCCCGTGAAACTGTAATTTGTGTGTTGCAGATTCACCAGGTTCTCAAGCCAGATGGAGTTTTCATCGGAGCAATGTTTGGAGGGGACACTCTGTACGAGCTGCGCTGCTCCCTGCAGTTGGCAGAGCTGGAGAGGGAAGGGGGGTTCTCCCCTCACGTGTCACCATTCACTGCTGTCGCTGACCTGGGACACCTGCTGTCCAGAGCTGGCTTTAACACCCTGACTGTGGTAATTATAAATGAGGGAACAGTCCAGAGCTGCTGGAATATAAAAATCACTGTTTACTGGTGCGTTGGTGACATGCTGCTTGTTTCTGCACGTCGTGCCCCTTGCTGGATAAGCTGCTGATGTAGCTTTGGCTGCTGCTGTTCTTGGCCTTGCAGTGTTTAATGGAACCAACTGAAGTGTGTCTTTGGCTCATGGCCCAGTAGAATTTGGATGGTTTTCTTGGAGGAATGTCAGAGAGTGTTAGAACTGCTTGAAAAACCTTTAGACACTTGCTGTTTCTTCTGAAACCAACATGAAAATAATGGCATTTCAATTAAAATTCTGTTGCATTTGGTCTACTAAGCAGAACTTTTAAGAAATGTTAAGACAGTGCATTCTTTTGAAAAATACATAGTTTGAGGAGAAGAGGCAGAAGAAGAAAATCACAGAATGGTTCTGCTTGGAAGGGACCTTTAAAGATCATCCTGCTCCAACTCCCAGCCATGGGCAGGGAATGGTCCATTGGCAGCTCTGAAGGTTGGTGTGGTGCTGCTGGTTTAGCTTGATATCCTTTAAAACTGAGCTTCTCAATACTTTTAGGATACTGATGAAATCCAAGTCAACTACCCGGGGTTGTTTGAGGTCATGGAAGACTTGCAAGGCAAGTATATGTATTTTTTGAACTACAAATTATTTCGGTATCAGTGGTACAGACCCAAAAGAGTCTTACTGTGTTTTTCTTAATTCCAAATCATAGAATCATTTGGGTCAGAGGGGACCTTTGAAGGCAAACCCCTGCAGTGAGCAGGGACTTCTTGAACTACATCAGGTTGCTTGTCCAACCTGGCCTTGAGTGTTTTCAGATGTGGGGCATCTGTAGATCCCTCTCTGGGAAACCTGTGCTGGTGCCTTACCACCCTCATCATAAAAAAGCTCCTTCTTAAAGCAATATAAATAATAAAGTACTGTAATAATGGAAGCATTACTTTTTTCCTGCTTTCCAGTGAGTCAGGAGATAATGCCTTTCCTTAACAGATTTGTGTTGGGAAGCAGAAGTCAAAGATCTGCTACTTGGTGGCCTGCTAGGAATTTTCTGCTTCCCTTGGGTTCCTGTTCAGAGTAAGCTGCGGGAAAAGCCCTCAAAGGGAGACAGAGACCTGTGTCCCACGTGCTGACTTTTCCTGTGAGCCTTTCTATTTATCAGGGCATTCAGCAAACTGCTTTGGGATGAGGATAAATGAATTTGGAGTTGGCTGAGGAGCAACAAACAACTAATTGAGTAATGATTTTGTTAATAGTCTGATTGCCCCTGTGTTGGGTTGTAAAGCAGTCACTCATATACAGTCAGTTGTTACTTACATAACATTGCAGGGCATTTCTTATCCTGATCAGCTGCTGTTTGGAGTAATTCCTTAATGAAAATGAAACTTATCCTCATCAGGAACAGTCAGATGCAGTAAGTGATTAAAGAGATTAGACCTATGGTAGGTTTACTTTGTATTAAAAATCTCTTGGGATAGTAATTTTAATGCTTGTGTGTTAAAAATTACGTGTGATGATGTGTTTGAATAAACACTTTGTATTCATTCTTGAAATAAGTTATACTGGAAGGCCTAAATCTTTCAAGACTCAGACTGAAGAGGTAATAATTTGAAATCAGTCCTAGCAATGCAAAGCATTGGCATTAAAAGTTTTGGATTTTTACAGGTAAGAAACTCACCTAAATATTTGTGGTGTGTTCTCTCTTACAGTGAGATGCACAGGCTTCTCTTATTCTGGTTTAGTAAGACTCTGTCCTTAATGCACGACACTCCACTCATGGCATATGCTATATCTTCTTTTTTTAAAGCTAAAACATATTTTTAGGTATGGGGGAGAGTAATTGCTCTTGGAATAGAAAACCTCTTCTACACAGGGAGACAATGTTGGCAGCTGCTGCAATATACCGAGGTCAGTATTTGAGAGGTTATGAGTTCACCTGAATTTATTTTAAGAACTTTTTTTTCCTATGTCTTTTTGTCTGACCTTTGTGTAAAAAAAGCCCTCAAAAAGCCAAAACCCCAATCACTTTGGAGTAGAGCGAAATACCATTATCATGAGCTATTTTTAACCTTAATTATGATGACAGGATTTGAACTATGTTGATGCACCAGTAAGAGATATTTCTCTTGTCCCAAATGTTTCAGCAGGAGTCATTATGATGAAATGTCACACTTAGTTCTAATGTTCTGAGTGGTTCCTAAAACTGATGTTCTGTGGACCTTTTCTCTCTCCCTTCCTGCCCAGCAGAAATGTATGGAAATAGTGATGGCTCAGTCCCTGCCACATTTCAAATCTACTACATGATTGGCTGGAAATACCATGAATCACAGGTGAGGTAACTGAACTGCTTTAAAAGCTTTTTATAAAACATCATAACTTAAAACGAACCCTATGTTTATTTTTAATTTCTTTTTAGGCAAAACCGGCCCGGAGAGGTTCTGCAACTGTTTCATTTGGAGATCTGGCAAAAATAGAAGGACTTATTTCAAGAGGAAAAAAATAGTTGTTCACCAGAGATGATCATTGTCCTGGAGCTGCTATAAAATTTCTCATTGCACCCTGGTTTCATGTGTGCTTATTTAGTGACAGCACTCTGACATGAAAATCATGTGGCTTTGGACTGCCTGTGCCACAGCATCATCTGTATGAAATGGTGGTCATGTTTTGTTTCTGAAGAAATAGTTGAGCAGTTTTCTAAATGAATACATGGTCTCCTATGATTAAATTAGTGTTTTCAAGATTACCACCTCTTCCAGCATTTCAGTATCACAGGCTACTCCAGGTATGATTTGCAAGTCTCAGATATCTCACCCTGCCTTGTTTTTCATCTATTCCTCAGGGATGATCGATCAGAATAAAGAACGGGGTACTGTAAAAGCAGAGAATGAGGACAAGTGTATTTATAAGGCATCTATGAGAGAAAATACCAACAGATACAAAGATCTGCGTTATTATGGTTTTGTGGGTTGGAAATGATATGTAAAATGCTACTGTCAATATTGATTGAGATTTGAGTAATTAAAGGTGATACTTCATCTAAACATTAGTTTAAAATAATATTTCCATGTTCTTTTCTGCTTTTCTATGTTAGAGGCAGAAAAGTGCCATTTTCTCTGTAACTGTGACATGGAGATAAGAGTTTCTGTCTATAACTGTATTACCAGAAATTAATATTAATTACAAATATGGGCCTTTCACCTGAGTTGTTTATTAAAAATACCTTCCCAGGTATTGCTTTTAGCAAGTATAGAGATGGGTAGAAATCAAAAAGATAATATATAATGAAATAAACAGTTGAGTGAGTTTTCTTATACTATCTGGGTGCTGTATCAATACTGGTGGAACAAAAGCTTTGTTAAGCTTTCTAAAAGCTGTTTTTTCTCTAGTCTTTTTTAAGTTTATCCAGCAGGTGGAGTTTGACAGAAGCTGTGTATGGCACAAACCCACCAGGCCAGGTAGGCAGTAACCTGAAGCTTCTAATTCGGGGGGGTTATTTTATCTACCAGCCTTTCACTTTGAATAAGAAGTAAAGGAGGGCAGGAATATTTTTTCCTGCTTTTTCTTGCAAGCCTAACCCATAATTACTCAAGGGGAATAAGAAAAGTATCCCTCCTGGAAAAAGGAGAAGAGGCTGTAAGTGGTCTGATAGCCTTTATAGCCCTCTAAAGACTAAATTTAAACAAGAGCTTCTTTCTCTGAAAGTCTCTTTTTTTATACTGCATCAGTGGACTCAGTACAAGATACTGCAATTCTCTGCAGATCTCTGGCTTAAACAAAATTCCCTTATTTCTGGGAGAATCTCTCCAGTTTCCCAGAGGTTTCTCTGAATTTCTGTGTCAAATTAATATAACTTTATACGTTTTTGCTTTAGTAGGTTAATTTCCAGTCACTTGAGCTGGTAGTTGTGACTCAGATGTGAGAGGGAACGAGGAGGTGGAATGTGCTGGGTAAATGTTAATTGGAGAAGTGCTCCTACTGTGCTCGTTGAAGTTACGGAGAAAAGGAAGGATTTCCAGTTCTTGGATTCCATATTTCACGGATGGAATATGTGAAGTGGTTTGGTAATGGGGAAACCCACCTTCTAAACAGAGGGAAATAGGGGAGTAGCTTTCCTCATGGCACCTGTAGAAGAAACAAATTTAGATACTCAGTGACTTTGGCAAAGGGCTGGGGAGTAGTAGAAGTGAGGAGCACTAAACATGGCATTGGAGCAGTGCTGCTGGGAATTAGGAGGCATGGAACTGGCAGGTAAGGTGTTATCTCTCTGGCTCACTGCATTTCCATAACTGCCTTTAACTGCAATTATGTATATTTTTTTCCCTGCATTTCTTGTTGATATTCTAGTTTACTCTGCTTTCCACCAGTCATTTGAATGAATAACTTTGAGAACACCTACTTTACTATGAACAGGTGTTTTTCTCACACAGGGCTCTGTTTCATTTTAACTCTCTTTTCCAGATTTAAGTCTTCATGGCTTTCTAAAATGGTAGTGAAGAAGAATGTGGTTGCCAGTTTCTAGCCTAGAAGTTATTTTAAACTCTAAGTGCATGTTAAGAGTCAGCTCTTGCAGAGTAAGTAACTTCTAAAAAGTAGTTGCTAAGGTGACATAACATTTCTTGTGAGCTTAGTTAATTTTAAAAATCTTTATGCGTAATACAGAATGGTTTTCTCTTGATTACAGAATAATGAAAAAAAAAGAATTATTTTGGCTAATGAAAAGTTTGGAGTCCATAAAAATGAAAATAAATTTAGAAGAAGCAAGTGTACACTTAATGAATCACACACAGAATCACAGAATCACAGAAAATTATGAGTTGGAAGGGACCCACAAGGATCATCAGCATCAGTATTTTTAATTTAAGGTCTGAGATCAGTGAAAAGCTTGGTCTGTTTCTTCAAATACAAGAGCTGTCAATGTATAGTCTTATGCAAGTCTGTTTAGGACATAGGGATGAGATCCTGTGCCTTCAAAACACTCAGAATTTGTGAAGTTAAATCCTGGGAAAGGATTCTTCATTACCTCTAATTTATAGAAATGTCATCAGCAGAAGTACAGAAGTGAACCAAACAAATTTAACTGTATTTTTTACTCTGCTTGAAAAAGAAATCAATATGAATGACACTCTTTTAATGTCC
Organism: Pitta sordida; assembly: GCA_013390025.1. Taxonomy (NCBI): domain Eukaryota; kingdom Metazoa; phylum Chordata; class Aves; order Passeriformes; family Pittidae; genus Pitta; species Pitta sordida. The sequence goes on along the minus strand of WEKX01026537.1, from coordinate 1,107,846 downwards.
TCTAAAAAAACCTAAGAGCTAACACTGAACTTTGACAGTTGCAGGGAGAGAAACACACCAAGCTTTCATATGGTGTCTCATTGGAATTTCCTGAAGGGAAGACCTGACCTGATGGATTAAATTCATTAGAGCATGTTGTTTAAGAAGCCACATTTAAGAAAGCACTTGTATTTCTATCATAGCAGCATGTTTTGGAAGGTGTAATCCCTGGGGAGTTCTCCCACCATTTAGAACTGTTTCCTGGGGTACAGGATACATTGATAGAGGGAAAATCCTTCTCAGGAAAAGTGTTCCCGTTTAGAACTTTACTTTGAAGCAGTGAATGATGCATCTTACTTGGCCTCAAAGTTTTTGTGGTGGTGTGAGATATATCAAAACAGAGACATTTTCTACTAATAATGCATAAAATAATGAGACTTGATTGTTAACCACACTAATAAATCCCTACTGGGACAGAAACATGTTGGATATATTTCTGCTGGATTCTTCAGGATCCTTCCAGTACCTGAGCAAAAATGGAGAGGGATGTTTTACAAGAACTTGGAGTGGCAGGACAACAGGGAATGGTTTTAAACTGAAGGAGAGTAGGTTTAGATCAGATATTAAGAAGAAATTCTTGGCTGTCCAGGTGGTGAGGCCCTGGCACAGGTTTCCCAGGGAGGCTGTGGCTGCCCCATCCCTGGTAGTGTCCAAGGCCATGTTGGATAGGGCTCTGAGCACCCTGGTCTGGTGGCAGGTGTCCCTACCCGTGGCAGGTTGGAACAAGATAAGCTTTAATACTCCTCTAAACCCAAACCATTCTGTTATCCTAGGTAGAAAATACCACCTTTTTAGCCAAATTAACAACCGAAATAAAGTGACTCTTACTTTGTTACATGCGTTAGCTTAAATGGTTTGAATCTCTAAACCAATTTCTGTGGAAATACATACTATCCAAAATGAACAATTTAATAAGGGAATTACTGGATAACGGATCTCATAAGTAGTAACTTAAAAGTTTTCGTAGATGGTGGAATTGCTGTTTTTTCTCCCTGGAATTGTTTTCTGCCTGAACTGAGTCCCTTTTTTAGCTCCTCCCTCTCATTTCTGCAGTACTGCTGTAGCTTCCAGGTGCCAGGAGCATCAGTTCTAACCAAAAACTACTTAAGGGCTATTTTGGAGTCTCCCTGTTCTTTGCTACCATGTATTCTGTTTTTATTTTTGTGAAGATCTGTTATTTTATTCAAGTTGTGGAACTACTGACTTAACTTGATGCAGAACTTAACATGTGTTACAGAACTCTTGATGTTATTTCCTAATGTCAGAGTCGCTTTCACTTTTTTAATTAAAAGTGTAATTCCCATCAAGTACCACTTAAATTGTATTCCCAGTCAGTGTGTTTTCTGACTCAACAGCAGAATGCCCTTAGTGTTGCTGTTCTGAAACAGCAGCTGTAGCAAGATTTTGTTGGGAAATGACATAGGTAGCCAAGTTCAAAATATAGAAGGCACTTAACACATATCTGAGCTGCATCCTGTCCATGCCTGTGAGTTTCTTTTGTCTGGAATTATTCACAGAATCACAGAATATTCTGAATTGGAAGGGGGATCCACAAGGATCAACAAGTCCAGCTCCTAGGTGAATGCTCATACAGGGATTGAGCCCACAACCCTAGTGCTAATCTCAGGGTCATGTCATCCTCTTTTTATTTTTTTTAAACAATAACCTAACTCCCTATCCCGTCATCCCATTATCTAGACCATGTCACTGAGCTCCTCATCGAGTCTTCCCTTAAACACCTCCAGGGATGGCGACTCCACCACCTCCCTGGGCAGACCATTCCAATAAGGGATCACTTTCTGTGAAAAAGCTCTTCCTAACATCCAGTCTAAACCTCCCCTGGCGTAGCTTAAGGCCATGTCCTCTTGTTCTGGTGTC
>WEKX01026537.1:1067451-1104827 GCA_013390025.1 Pitta sordida | reverse complement strand
GGCCGGGCCGGGCTGGGGGCAGGGAGCGGCGCGGGGTTTAGGCTGCGAGCACACACGGTCACAGCAGCCGCTCAGAAACGGCTCCCTTTGCTCGCCTGTGCCAAGACAGACTACGGGAAGGAGCAGAGAACTGTCCGCAGTGCTTCGGCGTTCCGGGGCGTGGAGCAATGGGCGTGGCCTGCATGCATATTAACGACCTGCAATTTTTTGCGAGTTTAGTGTTTCGCGACGGCCTTGGCCTGTCCCTTTCCTCGCAAAGGACGGGGTATAACTGTACACTTAATTGTTCCTCTTTGAGAAAGGACTGGGGTTTATGAACCCAAAGGCTTCCTAAGTGCAGGGGAGTGTTCCCCTGTAGAGAGTTAGTACATCTGCACAAATAAAAAGTTCCTCTGTCTCCACACTCTTTTCTGGCAGTTTCTGCTGTTCAGCTTGGCTTTGTTACACTGGCTCTCCTGGACCTCTGAATAGTCACATAGAAACCATGCATAATTTTAGAAGTCTTGAGAATTGAAAGCAGAGCCCTTTTGCTGTAAAAAGATCTGAGGCCTAGGTCACAGAATCATTGAATAGTTTGGGGCGGAAGGTGAAGACCTTAAAGCTCATCTAGTTCAAATGCCCCTACTGTGGGCAAGGACTAGACCACAGCCCTGAGAGCTGCAGAAATACACATGTTTCTGTACACCTACTTGTTCAGTTTGTGCCTTTGAGGATTGCTGAATAACTCCATTTAACTGCACTGTAAATATTATTTGTTTTCAAGCAGTTAACCATCTTGAGAGCACATCAACATGACTTAGAGAGTGTAACACTTGATGAATTTACAAATGAATCTTGGCATAAGGCAAATGTATTTTAACACTGTGGTTTGTATTCCTGCTCCCTGCATATTTATTTTCAACTTCCAGTTGATTAGCTGCTTTGTCTTGTGTACAGAAATGGCCTGTTTAATGCAGTGGGAAGTCGAGTAGAAGCCAGGATTTGTTAATGGAGTCTTTGAACAGGCACAGTCAGACATTTTAAATTATTCTAACTAAGCAGGAATTCTAATTTACTTCTAAAGATAGAAATACAACAACCCAATTACCTAGTTTCCTCAGACTGTAATGAGTACAGTTAGCATAAAATTGGTTTTTAAATTTAATGGGCAATTTCTTGTGTGGACATGGAAACACTAGTAAATTTGGCAAGCAGTGTTAGAGTGCATACAGTAACAGGCTCCCATTGGATGCTTCCTTTGCAGAAGGCATTGCTGTCAAATATCCATCAAATCTGTTCTGTACAGTGTTTTTAAAGTACTGACTGCCAGTAAGGTTGAAAGTTCCCTCAATAAGAGATTTTTTTTGTCTGAGGTAGCAGTAGGTGGGGTTTTTTAGTTTTGTTAATATATTATTATGACTGTGAATTCAAGCTTGTAATATATGTGAGGATGTGGCCAGTTCTGTATGTGCAGCCTCATAAGAGGAGCTGGGTCAGGTCTTCTAAATATGGAATATCCACACAGATGTTAAAGATAATAAAAGAGGATTTAACATTCTATTGAAGGGGGAAGGGGTGCTGGAATCCCACAGCTGATGGAGATCCTCAAACCCTGTTTCAGGCAGCTGCTGCTGCACACAGGTACCAGTTGGTTGGATGTAACCAGAAGTGGGACACTTTAGATTCCATCAGCTGGAATTTCTCAGTGACAGCTTCCCTCCCTTCTGCAGCTGGTTTGTTTGTGATGGAAAATTCTCTTTGTGACTGTATTTTCATACAGAACAGCAAACTGAGAAAGATGCAGTGACCTGCTGAGTCTGAAGTGCTGAGGATTAAGGCCATGAGAGCACACACTTAGGCAAATGTGAAACTGCTTCTGCTTTGCTTGTTCCCTCGAGAGTGGATAAACAAAAAAACAAACCCTGAGCCCAGAAGATTAGAACAAAGTTCTTCCAATGGTGTTTTCATCATGGATGTGTGATTACTGAAAAGAGACATAAAAAAGTTAGACTTTTCTCTGTAACAAGCCTATGGATCATCAAAATGCTCTCACTACTTCAGGAATGCATCCATTTTGAAGGTATTTTAATTGCATATCATTTGTTAAGTGCAATGAATGAAATTATAACTGCCACTGTGAAAGCAGCAAGTTACTCCTTGTGCACTGGATCACCGACTTCCTTAGGGATTTATGCCCTATCACATTTTTCCCTGTCTGATAATTTTCTGCAGCTAAATTGTTTGTAGGGCCATTAAAGGCTCCATCTTTACATTTCTAAGATTTAACTCGGGGCAATGTATATATGTATATCTAAAATATATTGAAATACATAATTTGCATACACTATAGAAATACCTTTCACTTTTTCAGGTATGTACCGTTGGACCTTCATAATGATCTCAAACTAACAATTGTGTTCCAGCTTAGACTCAAAAAATGTTAATTTTGCAGGATTTCTAACTTTAGTTTATTCAGGACTCAGCATTTAAAAGCAGGTATTAAAATTTTAAAAAGAAATTGAGGGTTTTTTTTTAAGTTCCTGAACTCTGTGAACTCCAGAGTGAGGGGAGAAAAGCAAGGAGCAGTCAGTCCATTGGTGCCGTCCCTCAGACTGAGGTGTACTCTGCTATAAAAGAGGTTCTTATGTGGAAGAAATGTTCCCAGGTGCTTTGTTCAGAGACAGCCACAGGAAAGATAGGTCAAAGATTGAATCTCTTGAGGGAGTGTATTTATATCTTCCCCAGTAAATCAGTGCATCTCTCTTCACTGGTAGCTGAAGATTCTAGGATAAGGGTGTTTTGGCAGTAGAACTAGTAGGAATTAAAATGTTCTGTTGGTCTGTGCAGGCATTTGGGCGTGACTGGAAATGAGAGCAGTCAAACTTAATCCTAATTACAGGAATACAGTGACAGGCAGTGCAGGAGAGCTGAGCTTTTTGTAACTGTGACTGCCCCCAGCCCCAGCAGCATTTCAGGACTGCCCTCACCTCTGCAGGCAACAGGAAAGGAAATAATAAAAGAGCTCCCACCCCCAGAAATGTTCAAGGTCAGGCTGGATGGGGCTCTGAGCAGCCTGATCTAGTTGAAGCTGTCCCTGCTCACTGCAGGGAGGTTGGACTAGGTGGCCTCTAAAAGGCCCTTTCCACCCAAACCGTTCTGTGATCTTATTAAAATGGAAATTACATGTATTTCTGCTGTAAAGTGCTTTGGGGTTGAGAAAACAGAACTTGATGTAAGCACAAAGCAAACCCCTGTTTCCCAAGCAGTTCTAGATGGTGGGCAAGCTTAGAAGTTGGTTGCAAGGCTGGGTAAGTAAAGCAACATTATTTTTTCTAAGAATATTTGCACTGTAGTCCAGTACTGGATTTTTCTCTTCTGTGATTTGTTTTTTAATTCAGCACAGATCTTCACCACCTATTGGAAGCAGAACGTTTGTGTTCTGCAGTGAATAAATAGTTGTTGAGATATCTGCCATAGTCTGTGCTGTGTCAGTGCTGTCTTCTCTTACATAACAGAGAAACTGAAACAAATTGGGAAAAGTTACTGAACCCTTCTCGTTCTAGTGTTTAGGTAGAAATCATATTTTCAGCAGTATTCTTACAGAACAGACTGCATACTTCATTAAACAACCCAATAACTTCAATTGCAATATACGCAGTGCCATTAACTGACTGTTTTTACTAAATAATACATGAGAAGCAAATCGTTTAACGGTAATGAGGACATGAAAATCAGCATTCTATGGGCTATATACAGTTTGTATTTCAGTAAAACTTGCACATTTTATATTTTATAATTATTTTGCATAAATGCTGAATGTGAAAACTCTTTTTTGTCCATATTTGCAGTTATTGTCACTTGTATTAAGCTGTTTTGCAGCTCTGGAATACAGTTGACTGTATGTCTCTGTCCATATTTAACCTTTTTCTCCACAGGCATAAATATTTATGAAACAAAGTATGAAAATACTGGTAAAGTTTACTCAACAATGCAGTATAAATTGACCACAGGAGAATAAAATCCATGATGGAATGGAAATGTCATTTGGAAAGGTGCAGCTGTAGTAGGTGAACATGTGTGATCACTGTGAAGACCTGCCTTTTTCACCAAGAGCTGGAACAGCAAAGACAAGGGAAACTCAGGAAAGGAAGATGGCTCACAACTTGTTGAAATTCACACTCAAAAGTAATGAGAGACTAAAAGCTATTACAAGCTGAAGATTTTTAAAAGTATAGTATCATATTTTTCCTTAACCTTTCTGAATAATTTAAATTCCACGTGTGTTTTTCCATTTCCCCCTGTCATGCCCAGCCTTCCCCTCTCTACACTGTAGACAACTCTCTGCTAGTTTTTGATTTCCAGGCTGTGCTGCTTGGAGCTACTCAATCATAAATCACAATGGTGTGTTCTTTTCCATTTACTGAGTACCAGAGTGCACATCATCTCTGCATTGAATCATATGTTAGCTTGACACTAATGCTTTGGCTTAAGACCTTGACAGTCATTCCTTCTCCACAGGCATTTATGTCAGGAAAACTCAATTGTTTGAGCACTCACAGAAAGTAAATGCAAGAAGTGCCCCAGTATGACTAAAGCAAATTCACTGAAAAATGTAAGGAGAAAGGTACAAAGTGAAGATGTGTGGCTGGAACTGGAGTGTGGTTAGACTTAGACATGAGTCTTGTAGCTGGCCTGAGCTCTGGGGTTTTTATGGTTTATGCAGGAATAAGTTACCTGTGTAATCTGACAGTAGGTCACACAGCCTGGAACAGGTCTGGAACTCTGACCTCAGGATTGCCAAGTTACTTCAATCAGTGTTTTCCCTTGCTGCATGTATTTGTTACTGTTTTTTAAAGCTGCTGATTATTATCATAAGCTGCTCTGAAAGGGAATAAAGGGTGCACTCCAAACAGTGAAGCTGGGATCCATGACCAGGGTATAAATCCTGCCATTGTTCTGAGCAGTCTGGGGTAGCTGCAGGGCTGGAAGTTCCAGTTTGAGGCAGCAGGCTCCAGATGAGGGAGCCTCTGCAAAGGGAGGGCAGGAGGCACAAAGCATTAAAGAACAAATCTTAATCATAGTTTCTGTTTGCAACTTGTTGCTCAGGCTTGAAACGTCCTGAGATTTTTTTCCCCCTCAAATGGAATGAAAGCATTTCAGAGCAGTACATTTGTAATAGTTCTGTGTTCAGTTGGAAAGTAGAGGGACTTCTGAGGGCAAAGCCCTTGTTTTGGAAACTGACTTGAGACAGTGTTTTTGCTTCCTCTTCTTTTTGCCAAAAATAAAAAGTATTGTTAAGCTAATGATGTTTGCAGCTATGGCAGAGAGGCTGCATTGCTTTCGTGTGATTGCACAAAGAGCATTTTGAAAAGGACTCAGAAGCAAAACATTTGGAGTGGAGAGCTCAGCGGGCACCACAGGCTGAGCAAAAGCCTGAGGTATCAGTTCAGGTAAGAGATATGGAGACTTGTGAAGCTGAAAACAAGCCTAAATGTGACATCAAAGACAAAGGAATGGCGAAAGCAGGTGCTGAGGGTGGGGAGGTTGGCAGCTGTATTGCCAATAAACCAAAGAACTGGGGGTGACAAGCAGGAAAAGGGGTAATGTCAGAAATATCTACTATGGTTTCAGGATCAGAGAGAGAGGAAAACAGGTTTAGAGAAGGATGTGAAACGAAAGCAGACAGGATTTAGCAACAGCTTAGCTAAAGGGGAAATAGGTTTGAGTGTTCTGATGATGGAAGAGAACAAGTTTGACGGAGGGGAAAGATCTGACAGACTTGAAACTTTGTTAGTAGCTGGAGGTGACAAGGCACACCTTCAATTCTGGTGCTAAAAGTGGGAGCTGGGAATACAGCCAGCAGAGATTTAGATCATTCAAAGGCAGAAGTGACTTTTGGAATTGCTGAGAACTAGGGCATGTCGTTTGGGTGAAAGAGACAAAGGGCCCCAAAAAAGCTTCCCCTGAGGCTGCAGGAAATCTGTCTCTTTATCAGCTTATTCAATGGGATTAAGTTGGAGGAGGAGCAGTTAGTGCTGCTTCTTTGCCAATATATAGTGTGATAGATGAAAGAGCTGAAAATATTAAATTATGAAGATCATATCTGGACTTTTTCAGTTCCTTCCTGGATGCTCGGATAAGTCAAATTTCAGTGAAGGAAAGGAACAAGTGTGTTGTAGATTCAAAAGGATTTGAACTAATGGAGCAACAGGAATTACGTTGCTCTGCAAAACACCGAAAAAGTTTTGGAGAGGGGTTCACTGGGACAGATTTAGTGGTGAAGGTGAGAGGCTGGAAATGAGTGAGTGTGGGAAGTGGCATAGTCCGACTCCTACTGCATGTGGAATTCAGGGTCAGCTCAGTATTTCTTGGCACTGTGAACAAGGTTGAGTTTTAGTGCCCGGGAGGTGAGGGGAAAATAAATTTCCTCTCCCGGAGGATGAAAACTGACTCCTGTGCCTGCTGCTACCTGCCAGAGAGAGTTAATCTGCAACCCTTGTAGACAAGGAGTCAGATGCAGTGCCATGGCAACTGCTCTGACACCAAGCAAATCTGCCTCTTGCCTTATGATTTTCCCATCCCATGGGTCTGAGGTTATTTTTCTTTTCTCCCCTTTCCCTCAGTAATTGCTTTGCTAATATGTGAATAAAAATGGGGAAAGATGTCGTACAAATTGTTAAAGAAAGGTAAGAACACACATAGGGCTTAAATCACCTGAGAAGGCATCGACAGCATTGATTGTTTTTAATGGGCATATGAGAAGGCATGTTCTTGTTTTCTGAATAAATATTTTACTATCTAGAGGGAGAAGTTCAGTCCAGCAGTAGGAGTTGTTATTACAGGTAATTTGTGGATACAGGAAAGGATGTACTTAAGGATCTCTGTCTGCTTCATGTTGGCATTTTTACACAATACAGTCCATTAGTTTTTGAAGGCTTCAGTGGAGTCCTTTGGCTTGAAAATATCTTCCCTGGGGTCTTGACTCCTTCAGGAGTTTGATATCTGTTTTGGGGGCATCATCTCTTTGGGACATCCTTTGGGATATGGAAGAAGCCTTGGGGACTTCACTGGAGGACCCGAAAGACATTTCATCTGGGTTTGAGATCTCAAATGCAAGAGAAGCTACCACAGGCCTTATTTGCAATGGTTAATTATTTTCCCATTTTAAAAAGGTGAACTTTACTTTCAGCCTTAAATCTGGAGCTTCCAGCTGTTGGATTGGTTATGGATCGCTGTGAAAGGCTGCAGCCCTTCAGGGTCAAAACATACCCAGGAGTGAATGGTGAGCAAATGATATTTTAACACACTTGGATGAAGAATCAAGTAAACGTGTTATTCTTTAAATAGCATTTAATTGAAGTAAGCACTGTATATTTAACATCCTTTTACCTGTTTCCCACAGTTTTTATGCTTCATTTCTTTCAATTTTTTTGAGGGAACAAGATGACTTTTTTTCAAGGAGAGATTAATATAGGTAAAAACAATTTTTTTTCTTTTGCAGTTTTACTGACTGTAGATACACAGTAGATAATTTTTGATGCAAAGGATATTCATATATGATGATTGTGTAAGCGAGAAGTATGGTTGCACTACCTGAGGATGTGAAAACCTGCTATCTGTCCATCATTTTTAATATGCTTAAGGCTTTATAGCACATGTTATTTTGTGAACTGATCATAGAATAAATCCTTTGATAACAGAATAGTTGTTAACAGTTGCAGTTCTCAAGACCAAACCAAGTGTGGATTGATTTCACCAACCTGGGAAGGAACATATTCAATACAAAAGTTCTTAGAGCAGCTTTCCAGTTCAAAAGTGCTTTGGTAAAGCTGGACAGAAAAGTAACAGTAGAACTAAGTGAGATTTTACACTTCTGCAGCACATCTGAGCATGAGCCAGACCTTAGTGTTTTAATATGCAAAAAGTATTCTATGGTTTAATGAGATCTTGAGCTGTCGGCTCGAAAGATTGTTGGTGAATAGCCCTTCAGACTTCAGGCATACAATGAGAATTTTCCTTTCTATTCTTCAACTTCTTTGGATAGAGTTTATTATTTCCCTAAATATAAGCAGCTGCCAAAATTCATTCTATATTGGAGTCCCCCCTTTTCTATTTTTAACTCTATCTCATTAAGTGGATTACATGGTTTCCTTTCGTAATTAAGTGCAGATTAAATGTTATATTAAAACAGAAGAAATTACCTTTTCAACTGCTGTTATGAAGTTTTGAAAGACAAAAGAGCTACTCTGATGCTGATTTTGTTATCAGCAATGTTAATCAATATAATAGATATATCTTCTTCTTATCCATGTTGTAGGATCAGAAATACCAAGATGAATTGTGCTCCATTCTTTCCAACTTAAATTCCATTCAAAGAGAATTCATATTTTGCCTGGGTAATTATGACTTCCTTCAAGGATTTCTGTTGGATATGGGTTTTCTGGGTACCATCAAACTTAAATATTAGTAGAGCTCAGGGAAAAAAATCTAAATGTAGTAGGAGCTTGTGTATTAATTTGATAAGTATTTACTTTATTTGATAATAAAATAGCATTTCTATTTCCAGTGGTGACCTAGAGGCTACTTAGAGTCAAACAATCTTTGAAAATTACTTTCAAAAATTCTCCTGCATGGTTTAAAATTTGATCAAGACAAGCATTGTGGGCCCAAACCTTTCCTCAGAGGAGCTTGCAGAGTTCCAAATCTAAACTGAACCCATTTAGCATCAATCAGTGAAGACTCTCTGTGCAAATAAAAGAGGGATTAGTTTTTCCAGAGGTTTGATCCCCTCTAAGATTGGCATCACCCTTGATGGCACCTCTCTGCATTTGTTGCCCACAGGGCAGTGCAGGGCAGCCCCAGTCCTGATCTAAGTGCCCCATTAATGCCTAAAACTGAGGGGTTATAAACTCAGTTGTCCAGATTTTGAGCCTCAAATGCTCAGTCTAACTTGGTCTGTATCTTTGCAGTTCAGCTCCATGTTTTCTTGCTGCTTCGCTCTGAGTTTGGTTCAGGTCTGATTTAAGTATACAGTGGAGGGATGTTATTAATTATCTCAATCTGTGTCCCAGGGAGATTTCTTCAGGTAATACTGTTGCTCATTCTGATTCCTTTGGTTCCAGTCACCATTACATGATGTTGCAGAGCTAAATTCTGTTACCCAGGCTGGGATGTAGTGACAATCAGCCCATTCACTCACCACTACTTGAGTCAAGCTATGGCATTTTCCTGAAAAAAAACCAAGAGCAGGCATCAGAATATTATTACATATCTGAGCAGCTGCATTAGACCCAGCCATTATCAAGGCCTTAATGATGGCAATTTACCAAATTACCCTTAAAATAATACCTACCTTTTCCCAAATGCCGTATCATTAGCACACCCTATTTTGTCTATCTTTCTGAAATAGTAGAACCCTTTCTTTAAAGTGAGACAGTCTTTCATCTCACCCCCAAAAGCTGGAATGAGCTTGATATATTTTGCATTTTCACTTGGGTTCATATGAATTGAGAAGTATTAAAATGCACAAAAATGGATTTCCCTAATTAGCTGCTTAATCTGATTTCTTGCAGAAAGTGATTATTGCACATGCAGTCCCACTCACCACATTTGTGATGACAAAATAGCCACGATTTAGTGTGGGAGGTGGAAAGTGGCTGCATTTGAGGTCCCCTGAGAACAGGTAGATATTTCTGTTACTTCTTGTGAAAACATGAAATACTGTTCCAAAGTATTATGTATCACTGAAAATACATTCCCTGCTGTGCCCAGCTGTTGATGGTATCTCTGAAAATAGCAAAGGATAAAATTAATGAATATATATATTGGGGTGTGTATGATTTATACTTATGTCTCTTTGTGAGAGCAAGCCTTAGGCACAAGAAGGCACTTGCATCTGTGTTACTTTGCAAAAGCCTTGCAAAAGCCTTCCGACCTTCTAAGTCAGAATTGTTCCTTCTTTCCTGACAGGGGGGACAGAAGGAGAAGGGACACCTTCCCATTGAATTGCTTTTGCTACAGCACTAAAGCAGGAACTTTCTCCTACGTTTATGCTCTCTGACAGCCTCAGCCCCCTTTTTGTTGCAGACCCAGAACCTGCTTCCATTCCAGATTTGCAGCCTAATATCTTCTCGTCATATTTCTAGGTTTCATAACTCTTGCAATATTAGGTGTTGGGTTCCAGGTTGGGGTCTTACTAGTCGGGGCCCACTGAAAACAAGTACAAGAACCAGCTTCCACCCAGAGAAGTCCTAAAATATGGTCTGCTCTTCTGTGAGCTTCTCAGTCCTGTGGGCTGTGTCTGCTTTAGCAAATGCCGTGGAGCAGTGGATGTGGATGTGCAGAAACAGACAGGCTGAAGGTACTCACTGGATGGGCTTTGGGTGGGTTTACATCAGGCTAGTTAAAATCTCATTCTGTGAACTAAATACCCATACGTGCCTGATGTGTGCTTCCAATTTAGGTTCACCTTAAACTGCTCCAGTTACTGCACACCAGAACTGGTCCACAATGTGAATCAAGGCAGGTAAATGGGGGCAATGCTTTGCTTTGAAATGACTTGCTTTGAAAGTACATTCTTGAGCAAAATTAGAAAACCCGGGACTTTTGGAGTGAAACTTGCTGTTGCAGTCGTGCAAGACTGTCCAAGAAATACGTGTGGTTAGTGTCCAATGAATCTGGGTATCTCAGTGGAGTCACTTGAAAGTAATGGCTTAATGCTTTCAGTGAATCCTGGGTTTCTGTTATTTTCTGTGCCCTAATGGATCACAAAATAGCATTCCCAGGTTCTTTGTGGATGACAGTGCCTGCCTTGAGCAAAACTCAGGAAACACTGAAACACATCCCCAGGAACACCCAACCCACTGTAGCCTTTTATGGTGCTTCGTTTTTGCCCCAGAGCCCACCAAAATATTAACAAAATATTTGAGAGTCTCATCCAAACCTGTTACCCAACAAAACTTTGTGGATAAAGGCTCAACTTTTCTATATCTCCCATCTTTTTTAACCTAACAGCAATTCTTAATAAACTATGAAATCTAAAGTTGAAATGAAAGAGTGTAGTAGAGTAAACCAGAGTTATCAAAACTGCCAGCATAATAAACATAATTACACTGCACAAACATGTTGGGTAACCAGAATAAACATGCACAAGAGAATATTTCTAGTGCTCTTCATTTCTCTAAACAATTGTTGGGTGATTTAGGAAAAAAGAACAGGAGCTGGAAGAAGTCAGTGCCAGGGCTTACACTGAAACTTCTCAACAGTTCACCCTTCATGTGGTTGCAGATACAAAGACAAAATAGATGAGAAATAAGGATCATATTCACCAAAATGTAGGGTGTTTCTATGAGCTCTGTATTTGCTGTTGCTGCACTAATGACACTATTTCAGGACTACTGGGTTGCAAAATAAGGTTAATTTTACCCTCACTCATGTAAACTGAATGTTGATCTGATGATGAACCACCTCCAAACCTTACATGTTGGATTGAATTTAGAATAAAAATGTTTTTGAACACAATATATTTGTTATTTCTGTGTAGGCTACTGAGAACTGGACATAGTCTGTTGGCAATTGCTCAGAAATGCACATAATCACAAGAGCTGGGAACTCACAAATCAAGACAGTGGAAACTGATATAGAATCTGATGTGTGTAATTTTTGCTGTGTATTCCAAGCTTTTTGGTAGCTACAATTTGGAATTAAAAACAGTGATGATTATTAGAAGGATAAAAATCTATATCAGGTCCTGCAGATACAATAGCAGAGCTTCTTCATGTACCCAAGGAAATGATTCTGTACCATGTTTAAAATAATGATAATAATTCTTAGAGGTAATTCTAGAGGTAATAATTATCTCAGAGGTAAGTTATTTTCATTTTTAATTGAATCGATGCTCATTTTATGCATGAATGTATATATATTTTTGTAAGGAATACACAGTTCCTGAGAGATTCTAAAGTGGAGGAATGGAAAGATGAGTGCATAATTCCTTTATCACTTGCAGCCCACCATCCAGCACAAGAGGGAAAGTTCAAAGTTTAAACACAAACCCAAGTACCTGTACAGTTTAGAAGAAGTTACTGGTGGTTAACTGGGATGTTAAATAAGGAAGAAATTGAACTTCTGTTCCACAGCTTGAACTCTGAAATGTGAGTTATGTATGAAAGAAAAACATGCTGTGTCACTAGAGAGACTTTTGACCACAGCAGTGGAGGTTTCACAGTTGAGTTACAGGTTCTAAATATAACCTGCATCGTCACACACTGTTCCTTGCAAAGCTGTGCCAAACTGCCATCCTCACAGTCTCCTATTGCACAATTGCACCTTAAATTGCCAGCCAGGACAGAACTCCTTGTTGGTCAGGGTATTTTGTTGCTTTTTCATTTTGTCTGCTGTAGAACTACACTAAATGTTGCAAAGGAACATCGCAGGAAAAGAAACATATTTTTCAGTCTCTCTGCGGGAGACCAGAGCAGGCTGCCAGGCAGACGTTTCCCAAGGAGTCTTGCCATGTGAGATGCTATGGGAGCGTGGAGCAGCTGAGGAACAGGGAATTACTGTTCTATAAACCTTCATGTTCCTGCTGGAACGAGACAGGTTTCTTGTAGGAACTGAAGTCACGAGCTGACGCGAAACCCGACAAAGCGTGACAAAGTGTCACAGCCAAATGGAAAATGGCGTCGGGTGTCGGAGCTCTGGCGGGATGAGCCCCAGAGGGGCAGCTGCCCCAGGAGACTGTCTGTGGGGGAATCAAATGAAACAGAGGTGAATGAAATTGTTCTACTGATAAAAAGCCCTGTGTCACAGGAAGTAGAATGAGCAGAGGTGATTGTAGGGAGTAGTGTTCCTTCCAACGTGTTCCTTCTCTCCGCTTGATGCCATCCAAGGCAGCTTGCATCAGCTCCTCTGCAGTGGGATGCAGTCACAGGTAGGCACCAAACTCTGCCAGGTGTGGTATCTCACTCCTTTGAAGTGCAAAATTCATGGCGAAGAGCAAGCAGGGAACCTGCCAGAGTTGGTGGATTCAGTTTAGCCTCAAATACTTGTTTCTTGCACCTTAAGAAGGAAGGTAAAAAGGTAAAATGAGCAGAGAGAGTCTCACTCCACCCCCTTTGGAAAAGAAATTCTTGCTCAATCCAGGAGTGGGAAAAGCTCCTGTGAATCTTGATTTGGTTAACATTTATATGAGTTATTTACAGTCACAGAACTACGTTTTCCCTCATGCTTTTGTCCTGAACCTCGTATTTTGCACTGCGAAGTGAGGCAGTTATCACAGCTGCTTTTCTGTGATCCTCCGGGAGGGGAGCGTGTTGCAGCTGCTGAATTGCGCTGGGAATAGAGGCGAACCATCACCATGATTTACAAGGAGGCTTCAGGTCAATGCCCTGCTGAGGATGAGAACGAACAGAAACTGATCATAGAGAGGGAACTTTCAGGCAGAAGCAGTTATGAGGTGCCCTTGAGGTGAGACCACACAAGGATCAGGAGTTCCATCACTCCCGGGATGTTGTAATCACTACATGGGTCATTTACCTAAGGAGTCTGGAAGTAGCAATAGCTATTATTCATTACAGAGCTATCAAAATGATGGCTCTCTTCTTTTTCCTTCTTTTCTTGGGCTTCCCTTCCCTGGGCATTTCGAGAGTGAAACAGGAACATCATTATATTAAATAGCTCTTAAATAAGGTGGAACAATGAGCTTGGTTATAAGTAGTTTTTATAAATGGTACTGAAGAGGAAAAAAGTCCACAGAGAACAACCTCCAGCTGTTAACACAAATTATTTCCATTCATGGGTTTGGAAAGTTCTTAGTCCAAATGAACCAGACTTCCTACAAGGGAGAGGGTAATGTCACAGGAGATTGACAGTTTTGATTCCCTTTTGAGCACAGGAGTAAAAGAAGAAAGATGGACTTCAAGTCAGTGTCATCCGATGGAAGGTGGACTTATTTTCCAAAGAAATCTGGAAGTTCAAACTGCCTGAGGCACAATCTGACACAAGAGTCAAAACAAGTTATTCAAAGCTGCATAGTTAAAAGGCACAGGTTATAGAGGCCAGGCAGCTGATACCCATTAAAGGGAGAGCTGTTCTGGTGTTGAGAAAACTCATCAGTTGCCTCAGGCATTCAGTTGGGATGCAGAGGACTTGTGTTCTGTCAGGTTTTATAAAGATAGCCCATGCTCCCTAGACAGTTGGTTATCCAACTTATTCAGTGGTTCCTGTATGAGAAATTGGTGTCATAATTCTCCTGCTCATGGTCATGTGCTGGTAACCACCAGAAAAGATCACTGCCATGGTGCTCTAACTCCGTGCTCCATCCACTAAAAGTTCAGAGAAACAAGGATGAATGTTTTCTTTCTGTGAGCTTTGCTTATGAAATATGTTCTCACTGAAACCCATTAATGGCAGGCGAGTTTGATGCATGGTTATTTGCTTGATCTAACGTTTACTGAAGTCAGCAGAAATCTTTCACTGGGTGTTTAATGTCTTCCCCTCCCTGTCTTGCTGTGATGCTTTATGGTCGGTGGAGCAGCTGAGGGAAAATGCTTGAGATTAAAAGCCCTTGGGATGAGTATTGAGGCAACAAAGGTCCAGAAAATAGTAATAATGTGTTACACAGTTCATATTTTAAAAGTAATTTTAGCCTTATAGTTGAGAGACAGTGTTAGTGTAAGGACTGTTGCAGCCTTGATGGTTCAAAGGTATATGTGAAATAAGCTTATTTAACTCAAGTTCTAAATCAACTTTAAATGCATTTGTTCTAACTTTATCACTTATCCCCACAGTCTGAACTGCAGACTAGAGTGCCCAAGAAGCTGAACACTGACCCAATAAATCTTTATATTTCATCAGGTAATTTTGGCATGTTCAGCCTCTTTTCACAACAAATGTTTATTTAGCAAATACCTAGAGGACCATTTGTAATTACTGTGACGTGTTCACTACATTCACAGAGTGTTTAAAGGGCATTTACTGTTATCTACTTGTTTTATCTTTCTCTAATAGTTTCCAGAGTGATTTTTATGACTTTAAGACAGGTTAACTGAACCTGAACTGACAAGTATCATTTAGACCTAAAGATCAAAATTTCTAAAAAGTTTTCAAGTTGTAGAGCTACAGGATTTTTATGAATGAAGTAAGGAGCAGCACACAACAGGTCTTCAGGTAGGACACTTTCTATAGTAGTATTTTTCTGTGTAGTAAGGGAAAATATGCCTTGAAAATTCTGCCATGACTTGCTGGTTATTCTATTGTCCATTGTCTTTTACACTACATTTTCTATACAGTATTATTTCACCGTGATGAAGAGTTGAACAAAATGAAAAATTAATAGAATGAAAAATGGGACTGAGACTGGCTTGTACAGACTCGCCTGGCTTGTACTGACAAGGGAGTATGTGCAACATAATGTTATCAGTTTAATCCATGTTACTTTGGACATTACCACACTTAGAGTTCATTAACAGTAAGGTTTCTGCTCAGTAGGTTTTGTAGCAGCTAAGTTGCTTAGCAACCTTAACTCCAAGATAATGATGTCTTGCTGCCTGTGATTAAAGAATGATTTTGCCTGTATTCTGTTTATATCTAGCTTACTTATTTTCTTGTTTGCAAACTCTTCTTCTCGTTTTTAAATTTCAGATATATGCATGTGTGTATTCCTTGAAGCATTTTATCTTTCAAATTCACACAGTCACCTACGTGAGTGAATGCAAATAGCACAATAGTCTTATGAGAGAACCATCACTGTACAGTAATGCAAAGAACAGAAAATGGGGAAGCAGCCTATAGAAGTGCTCCTGATCCTGCTGAATAAATCCTTAAAGCCTTTTCAGCACAAGTGCATTGCTAATAACCATAGATAATGCGCCAGTTCTGTGCTTTAATTCTTCTCTTAAATAAACAAATAGAAAGCTCTGGGACTTGCCCATATGCAATGCTGGAACTGGTCCAGAAAAGTGAAATACTTCAGGTGGTAGCAAATGCCTCCTGCTAAAAATGGGAGCTGGATCAGTTGCTTTAGTAGTGCTAATGGAATTCCACTAGGCCCTCAATCCTGTCAATATCTGAAGGATGTCACACACCAAAATTGATATGAAGTGACACTATCTACGTATTTAATATATTTCAAATTCTTCTGTTAATTCCTGCACAGCTTATCACCATGGTTACTGTGACAGAAAATTAAACAAACAGGAAAAGTTTTCCATTAATCCATCCTGAATAAGATTCATTCAAGTCAATAAGTCTCGTTTAAGCACTGGGAGCCACAAAGAAGAGAACTGCTCTTTAGCTAATAGTATAACCCATGCCTGCTGGAAGAGGAGTTCTGTCCTGGGATTTGGTGTCTCTATTATAAATTACTCCCCATATTATAGAAGTGATGGTTTTGCAATGGAGACCTAGATAGGAGCTACTGATGTGAACTCTCTGCTTCCAATAGACTGGAATTAAATCAATAATACTTCCTGGTGCAGGGGTTTGTAACTGAAGTACCAATATTGGTATGGATACAATGGGAATACATGTATGTGACGTCAGCAGAACTTACAGCAAAGTGTTACCAGACCAGGACCTGTCTAGAACTCCCTGGACAGGGTACCTAGTACTGAAATTCAGGAATATGCTGTTTAAATGCTTGTGAGAGAGGAACAAAGCACAGATGCTTCCTCAGTGCAAGGCCCTCCATCCTAAACTCAGGATGCAACAAGTTGCAGCATATCGTGTTTGGCAATCCTTTCCTTTTTCCCCAACAGGAGAACAGACAAACAGGAAAAAAAAAAAAGCCAAAACAGACAATTCATAATAAGCTTTATTGGTAAATGGGTTGTTTTTGTGCTTTGGTATTAATTTCTTCCTAAATTCATCTATCTTCATCTCAAAGATGTGAACAACCGTAGAATGGCATTTACCTACAGCTTAGAAGGATTTCTAATATATAAATTTTCTTGCAGTTCCTAACTGTTTACTTCAACAATTATCATTGCTTAGAAATTCAGAAATTCTGATCTGAGGATTTGGAGTAAGTTTTTAATTACTGAACTGGGCTGTTGAGTGTGTGAGGCTGTTACAGAAGCTGGAGGAGGTACCTGTCATACACAGTGATGTTCATGTCTTAATAAGTGAACTTCGTGTTTCTTTAGACCAGTGATGTAAAAGTCTCAGCATCTGTGCAGTGAGTTCCTGCTGGATCAGCTGATGCTTCCTGAATATTTTTGTGAAGAATACTTTAAAGAACAGAAGTGTCTTCTCAATAGGAGCTGGAAGTTGTCCCATGGAGGATATAGTTTCTCTCCGTGAAGCATTTGTTTCAAATGTCTATATGCCAGGTGGGTACCAAATTTGAGATTGTGTTTGGTGCTTGATTTGAACTGGACACTCTGTCTGTTCACCCTATAGTTTCCATGGGATCAGAAGCAAATTTAAAAAGTATTCTTCCCAAGGAAATTCATAGAACCAAATGCCAAAACTTTGTGAGGACAATACCAAGGCATAACAGGAATACAGTAAGGTCAGTTGAAATACCCTTTTGAGTGACAGGGAATTCT
This sequence comes from Pitta sordida, assembly GCA_013390025.1. Classification (NCBI taxonomy): domain Eukaryota; kingdom Metazoa; phylum Chordata; class Aves; order Passeriformes; family Pittidae; genus Pitta; species Pitta sordida. Next base: position 1,087,299 of record WEKX01026537.1, on the reverse strand, counting down.
GCTAAGTTTAGTTGACATTTACTTTGCTGTGTGCCTTACACCCAACAAAACATGTTTATACAAGTAAATACATATTTGGCATCTGAAAATCCCACTTTACTTGAAATTAGGCATCAATTAAAACACTTTAGCTTATGCTGGACTAAATATTAGTCTGTCCTAAACAGTGCAGAGAGAAACATCCAAGAAACTGTTACCAGACACACAGGTTTGAGGATCTCATCCACAGATAATTGTGAATGAAATTAATGGAATCTGGAGCACCTGATTCTGTAGTGAGATCCCCAGTGGGGAGTTTACAGGGATAATGCTGGCTGGCATTAAATGACAGGGAGTTGTAATAGGAAATGAATCTGGAATGAATCATCAGAAAACAGCAACGAGGAATAATGCAGTATTTTTAAGGGAAGACCCATAACCCATGTCCTTGGTGCATATGTGTCACAAAGGAGTTTCACTCGAACTAGAATTCTAAATTATACCTGGTATTTAAGACTGTTGAGCAAATCAGAAAGACTCCATTGTGATAAGTTAATATATTTTCTATTTCTGGGTTATAGCTAATGTTTTTCCCCAGGAAAAACATTTTGACCTTGGTAGCAGTTAAAGATGAACCTTCAACAGCTAAATATAGTTTTCAGTGGTAGGGTAAGAACATCTCAAGTAAAATAGTCAAAACATCTCTTACATTTATACACTCAAAACTCAGGTTTAAAACCTTCACGGGGAATCATATTTAATATTTAGTTAAACATTGCCAATTATCTTTGGAACCACAGAATAAAACATAACTCTAGCGCTTGTCACAAAAAGTGACATGGAACAGCCTATTCCAATATGAATGAAGCTCTGAACATAAGTAATCCTTTTAAAGAATAAAAAGGAAGTACATTAGAGCTTCAGTGGCACTCATTAATATTAGTTATTCCCAACACTGATCAGGAAATACGATCCTCTGAAAACGACCTCAGAGCGGATACTGTCATTTGGATAATTACACGTGACCCCAATTTATGCCAAGATCTATGTAAAAGTAAACTACATCTTACTGCTATTCCAATATTTATAAGTTGAGTAGTGCTAACTAAAGCTTTATGCACGTAAAAAGAAAATCTAAAATAGTGCTTTTATCTTGGCTTTTATAAAACCTTTTTTCCCCCCACAGAGATGTCACCCAGCAACACAGCTGCAGTGACATTGTGTGCACAAGGCCATCAGGGCTGCAGAGCAAATCAGGAGCTGCTGTTCCCATTGCATTCCGATTTCCTGTGGTTTTGTTGGCACTGACCAACTCTAAATCCAGAACTGAGGGGTTCAAATTGAATTTGAATGTTTCCCAAGGCCTTTAAGGTACTTACAGAGAGTGTAGAGCACTGGCCTGAACACCAAAAGCTGTTATCCTACCTTTGCTGAGCCATAACAATACATTTTTTGGCAATTAAAGTTCTTTAAAGTTCTGTTTCTCCTCTCACACTCCCAGAGCAGTAGGTTCAACTTAATGTGACTATTACTTGGTAACATTAATACATATTAACATCAGGTTAGGGCTAATAGCATTAAAGGAATAAAAGAGATGACCTGGAAGTTAACTTGTGGAGAAAAAATGTCTAGTTCAGGCTAGTGAGAGACAGGTCTCATAAATCCCTTTGCATCCAATAAAGCCAGAGCTGGATTTACACTGAGAGCTACAGAAACCTAAAGGAAGCCACCAGAAGAAGGGCCAGTAAAACCCTGTCAGGTCACTGGTGACATGAATCAGTTTCTCCACCCAGACCAACCCTTGTGCCACAGCAAGGAGAGGATGGCACAGCGTAAGAACAAGGGGCTGAGGTAGAGATGATTGTTTATTTTGGTGCCAATGCACTTCCAACTTAAACTTTGTGTGAAACTATATCATAGCTGGGGTAAAGGAAATTCTGCTTGAAGATTAAACAGAAGAGAAAAAAAATAACCCAACTCAAACCCAACCCCCCCATTTTCCTCCATTACTAAGGTGATAATTGGTAATTGCTGTGGTAGGAAATGTGTTGTTCTGAAGCCAAATTTCTGGGTACAAAGTATCTGCTTTTAAAGACCTTGCTTCTACCAGACCGACAAAGTTTTCCTGTGAGAAGGAGGAAGAGGGACAGGGGGTGTGTGTGTGTGTGTGTGTGTGTGTGTGTGCACATCCCTGTGTGCCATACAACTGCTCTGCACCTGGGAAAACACTTGGGCTGGGATTCAACTACTGGGGAATAGATGGGGAAGTACTTTCTTGAAAGAGAAAATGATGTTGTCAGCATTGCTATTACTTGATAAAGCTGACATCAGGCAGCAGTACTGCAAAAGTACAAGTGGAGGAGAATTCCTTCTCTCGTAGGGTGCTACAACCACGAGTGTTCTCTCTGTACAGAGCCCTGTGCATCAGGCAGCAGCTTTTTATAGGAAGGAGCCTTGGGTGCTCAAATCTTTCAATGCAAGTACCTTATATTCTCTTGGAGAGTAGTGCTGGATGCTTATTTTCTGTAATAAAGATGAGTGAGGGAATGCCACCACAAGTTATTTCTGGAATTCTTCAGTAGACTTTATGCTGTGATTGGCTGCTAGAGAAGTACAGATTGCTGCTGCCTCATGAAGAACACACTTCCTTTTCAATCTACCTCTCCTCATCCTCAGGTTCTAAGTGAGGCTTTCACCGGTGTTTGTGTGTGCTTTTAAGGATTAAAATTTAACTTTATCTTGTGTATTTCTTCCTTTGGTTTTGTTATGGTAAAACTTACAACCACTTTAAGGAGATGCTTATATCAAAATTTATACCTGTAAAATCTCTTTAGTCTAAATTTGTTTTATTCAGGTACTGCTGTGCTTATTTTTACCTAAGCTGCATCCTAATTGAATGTCACTGGTTTTCAAAAGCTTTATTTTAATACATAAGCTCTTTGATATATAATATAGATATTAAATATATTATTATATACAATATAGATATGATATCTCTCATCTTTATAGAGCTACTTAACTTGTAATAATCAGGCTTCATGTGCTACAAATTAACAGCATTTATCATTTAGGTAATCACATTAATATAACTGCATAAAGTGGCATTATCTTATTGCAGTTATATTGTAAAAGGAGACATTATCACAGCTCCTGTGAGGTTTATGCTGTGTCTGACATTTGACAGTGGTCAAATGGCCAGTGTTCTCCATGTCTGGAATATTTGAAGGGGAGCAGTAAGTGCTGTCAGGAGCTGGTCTGGATCTCTTCTTGATTTTTTAGGGGTGTTTTTAGGGGTATTTTTTGCCTCTTTATCCCTTGTTCATGCATTGCACAGGGAGGACACTTCAGCCTTGGGAGCTGACTTCTGCCTGTCCTTAAGAGGAGACTCAAGGAAGAGGGATCAAATGGGAATATGTATTTCTGCAAGATTACAAATGGGCTAAAAACACAGGATACTTTCTGGCCTCCATCTGCTGAGTAGCTCAGAGACTTCTTGAGCTATATGTGGTGCTTGATGTTTCATAACCTTCAGTGGTTTTATTTTCTCTGAAGTTGTCCAGTGTCCCCCAGTGCTCCCATAAGAGTCTGCACTCACCACACCCTTTGGCAAGTAGTTCCTTAACTCTGCTCTCTGCTACATGAAGAAAACTCTTCCATTTGTTTCCAACGTAGCTCCTGATAGCTTAATTGGATCCCCCACAGGTTTTGTTTTGGAAGAGGCAATGAATACTTGGTGTCTATCCAGCTTCTCTATAACACTCATGATTTTGCAGATCTTTGTCATACCCCTTTTTAGTCATCTCTTTTTCAGACCAGGGAAAATCATGTATTGGGTAAGCTTAAGAAAAACAAAACAAAGCAATTTTTACGGCTTTCAGAAAACACTCCTTCTTATGAAAGACACCATCCATAGAATGAAGAGCAGTGTTCTGCATTGCTCCATGATCCATAGATGGCTGAGCTGTGTGATTTTTATGTTGGTTATGCCTTTATCATCACTAGCAAGGTAGCAAGCCTTACCCTGATGGGGTTTGCTGTGGTCTGCCAGACTGTCCTGTAGCCAAACAGAACCACCCAAATAAATTACAGCACCATTCATAGGTAAGAAACATTTCCTTCTTCCCCATCTAATACCTTACTGAAATGGTTTTAGTAACAGAAACACTTATCAATGTATTTTTAAAAAATCACAATGGAAGTGGTGTAATTCCATCTGCAATCAGACATCAACCTGAAATGAACAGAGGAATTCCACTGGCAATGCACAACTTGGAGAAATCCAGCAGTCAATTTAAATAAGTAGTTTTTATTATGTATTTTTGGGTACTTCAGCATAGATTAGATGACATTAAGGGAAAAACAACATGACTTTAGATTTTGTCTTTTCTAGTAGAGATAATTTGCTCTCTTTGCTTAATTTTGCCACAGAATCACAGAGTGGATGAGGTTGGGTGGGGTTGGTGGAGATCACATGGTCCAGTGCCCCAGTTCAGACATGATGTCCCACAACAAGTTGCCCAGGACCCCATCCCATTAGGTTTTGAATATCCCCAAGGTTGGAGCCTCTCTGGGCAACCTGTTCTAGTGCTCACTTTCACATAAGTAATGTTTTCTTATATTTAGCTGGACTTTCCTGTATTTTAATATGCCTTTTGTCCTGTCTGGATAGCACTGAGAAGAGAGTGGCATTTTTCTTTAGTGAAGGCATTGGGTGCTTTGCTCTTTCTGTGTCCCCTGTCATCAGGTCCTTTTCCCATTGAGGAGTAGCCCCACATTTTCCCTAGACTTCCTTTTGCTGCTGATCTACTTGTAGCAACCCTTCTTTTTTCACCTCCCATCTCTCAATAATTCAACTACAGATGGGTCTCAGTTTAAATGTAACAGATGAGTTTAGATAGATTTAGCTAATTCCAAATTGCAAATTAGTCTGGCTCTAGCAGAGGTTTCGAGGCTGAGTTTTACAGATGCTACTTGTCATTTGAAGAACCAGGAGTTTCAGAAAAGGAAAATTGCAATTCCCAAACCAATACAATTGTTGCTTTGGACCTCAGTTTTCCAAAAATGTAGGAAATCTTATTTTCATATTAATTCATGCCAGCCAAGAAATGAAAACTCTCTCGGGCCTGGTACAGCTTACAGCACACTTAGGAATGGAGAGGTCCATATGAATATTGAAGTAAACTTGTTCATCAATTGTCCATCTCTGATTTTTGTCCTTTTTTGTTCTTTGCCCTTAAAAGACTGTTTTCCTGAGGAAACAAAATGTCTTTGTTGCTCACCTTAGCTGAAGTTTATGTAAAACAGGTAACTTACTAGAATTAACTTGTAATTAATGTGAAATTTTCTAATTATAAATATTCTATTGATTTCTGAGGAGATGGTAAAAAAATGTTTGGTTTAGGTGGTTCAATGCTCTAAAAACACTAGGTTAGACAATTTCTCTGTCTAACAAATCCCTCTGACACCTGCTACAGCACTGAAAATCACTATTGACCACAGTCTAGATCTAAAGGCCGTGTATTTCACAGTTAAATATGCCAAACACTTCAGAGTTTAAGAAATCTTCATGTTTTTCCTCTGTGACTATTCCTTCAGTTCAATGTGCTCATTGCACACTTCCCCCCACTGAGTCACTGTCTTGGATCATCAAACAATCTGTATAATCAAATAACCTGTATTTTACAGAGAGGTTCTCAACAAATAATAATCTACTCCCAAATGCAAATTAAGTGAACAATGATGAATTGGGCTCACATTCAATCAAAAGTTTAAGCAAATGCTCCAATGCTTTACCATATGGAAGCACTTCAGAGCATAAATTCAGAATTAATCCGGTGGGGGGGTTACAGGCTGACCTGGGAAGGCAGGTCATGTGAGCCAGAAATCAAGAGTAACCCTCGTATTTTCTGACTGATTCCTTGTTCTCTTTCATGGCAATAGTGAGGAAGATGAGACTGGGCAGTGTAGTCCTCCACGCTTGAGCTGCAGGCAGAGGAATTCCCATCTTCGGGGATGAAATTTATATAGAATTTACATGCACCTTGTAGCTTTTTGATACATGCACGATAAGTTTTTTATACTATATGTGTGAAATGAGAGGCAGAAATGACCTTTTACTTTGATTTCCATGGTGACAATCCTCATTTTGATGTCATTAAACTGTTCCTTGATATTATCCGAGGGACATCTGGAGCGGACATGATACAACAAGTAAAAGCAGAAGATTGGGCTTTAAATTTTCGAGCCACATCTGCTGCAGAAAAGCTTTGCAGTTCCATTGTCTCACAGGGCAAGCGGCATGTGGGCAAAGCAGGTACTTAGAGCCAGGGCCGTTCACTTGCAGTGAGGTGATGTCTCCCATTCTTAATCTTTGAAATTCATTCAGTGCGTCCTGAATATGAGAAGAAAAGACATGATGAACCATTTCTTTCAAGACTGTTTTTATTTTTGAGTTAGACACACATTTGTGTGTATTTCTAGATTTCATGCATCATTCACATTAGCAATAACTGAAATAAAATGTCACTCATATCTCCACTTTTATTCTTAATATATAGGGCTTGAACAGTGTTGTTATGCTGCTGTGAGCTCCTGAGCTCTATTTGCCACATTTGTTAAGACTGACATCCCATAAATAAAACATCTAAGGATTCAGCTTATCTGCTTTTGAGATGGCACAAATATGTTCCCATATTGTATGAGCTGAAGGAATCTGGGCTCCTTAGACTGTAGAAAAGCAGGTTATAATTGGTAGCAGTAAACACTGTGATCATTAAGAAAATACACACTGTATGTATTGACTTTAATAAACAGGAGTAATGGCCCATTCTCTGGTTAGCAGAAGACACTTCAATAAATATTTAAAGCTTCTGCTTTATTAGCATTAGGAATTTAATAACAACAGATACCAGAACTCCAGTGTTATCAGTGAAATCTCATATTTAATGAAATCTAATATTTGTTAGATTTTGCAGAACATAAAATAGAAGAAATTGTTGTGTCATAAATATTTACGCCTTCCATTTGCTACTATTAATAATAATTCTGTTCTTGAATTACTCTCATTCAAGGAGCAGACTCTTTTCCAAACTGATGCATTTGCTTTGGTCTATGCACCATGATTTCACCCAAGTCAACATGTTTCCAGAATTTACAAACCTGGAACCAAAGCACGTCCTATTAGGTACGTAAATCTTTTAAACTCTTTCCAAGTGTAATATCTGACGGAACAACTGAAATCAGTCTGTTGTCATTGACTGAAACCATCCTTACAAGTGACATCATTCAGTATATACTTCGAGGAATCTTACATTCCTCAGTAAAGCACATAAAAGTCCAGTGAAATTCTCAAAAAACTATTGTTTCATTTAGTGTAAGTGCCATGGGCATCACAATCACACAAGTATTGTTTCTGGGTATTTACATGATTGTGTTTCACATTAGCCTGACCTAATTTACCTGGTTTCATTCCCTGGAAGTCAGTGTAGCCTCTTGGAGAGCCTGGGGATATACACAGATCAAGTGGAAGCAGCTACAGCCTTGTTTTGTTATTGCTGGAATTTTACCTATGAGAAGAAACCTTGCTTCTGTTTCTATCCTGCTGAACTGCTTCTTAAGCCAAGAAACTCAAATTCTGGTTTTCCCTATATTTTGTTCCATTTATATTTTCCATATGTATATATTTTTGATACCACTCACTGTTAGCTCCTGTTTGGAACCATCCTTGATCTACTTTTTCTTCCTGAAGAAAACTCTTAAAATCATCTTTTCTATAAAGGGAGAATCCTGAAAGTCTACAAAGAAATAAAATTCCAGCACCCCCATTATAATTTCTTTAGAATTCAGAGCACAACTTCTGGTGTTCAGGCAGTTCCCATTTCAGTTTTCTCTTTCAGGGTGAAAACAGGTTTCATTTGGAATGTGACATCACTTCTGAAATGACATTTGTGACCACAGAGGGTGTTCAAACATCGGTACAGGCAGGGGACACTTCCCAGACTCCTCTAATCCAGGAACATACCAGGAGAATCCAACAAGACTCTGCCATCAGACCAATTTAGACAGTTTTATACAGTTTACTTATATTAGGCTTGCATACAAAAAAAGGTCAAATGCAAACATTTTAAACCTGTAGCTCTGACTACTGAATCACTGCAGTATTTCATTTGGATAGTGGGATGTGGAACTGGATATAGAGAGTGATGGCCAATTAAGGACAGAAAGAAAGGCAGAGGCAGATCTTGTATGAGGCTGGATAATACACATGGAAAAGTCTGCTGGCAGGGTTATATCAGTAAATTAATGTTTTGGCAAGAATTGGTTCATCAAACAAAGTCAACTGTGCTAACAGAAGCAGTTTGATATCAGCCTTGTGTCTATGCTGAAAGGACAGAGGAGAATTAATAAAAACAATAAAATCCACTAGTATTTCTAAGTTAGAATTACTTTTAGAATGGGTTTAAATTGATTTTTCACTAAATAACTACTGCTAGCATTTCTGTTTTCTGGTTTTTCATTTCCTCCTTCTGTTCATGATTTGCATTCTGCTGGCCTCCATAATCTATGCTTTAAGTGATTTCTATCAAACTAATATCAAACTATCTCCCCTTGGTATTATAATATTAATGTGCTTTGTTTTTTTTCAGCTTGGAAGTCATGTTCAAAGATGCACATCATTTATATTCAGGTAAGACTTTATTTGCATGAAGAAGTTCAAGCACCACAGCTTTTCTGTTTTCCCTGGAACGTTCTCCACATTTGGAACATGCAACCATTCCAGATCACCTTTTCCATACCTTGTGTAAGTCTATTAAAATCAAATTTGCTCCAAGCAATAAACCATCCTAAAGGTGAATCACTGACTGCGACCTTTTGGAAGGATGTAAGGAATTTATCAGTAAAAGTGTTGTGTCCCTTTGGCAATGTCACAACTAATTCTCTTCGTGCCACTGTAGATCTGATCATCAAATGGCCAGGGTGATCTAAAACGTTATTCCATATTTCACACAGAAATGGTGTTAAAATCAAGCAGATATTGCTATTATAAAAAGGGGGAAACTGTGCAAACTTAGTGCAGAGCTCTGCTGAGGCAGGTGTAGTGATGTATTTCCAAGTCCACTGTTAATCTGCATTTTAACTTCTCATAAATGTTGTGTGTGTACCTTCTGCCACTGTCTGGAGCTCTGTGTTTAACCAGAACAGCAGAAGTAGAAACCACAGCTCAATTGTAGCTGATCTCGTGATTGTTTCAGGTGAATTTTACCTTCTGCCTCTGGATTTGTGGCTCAGTGTTGGGGACTGATGGAGAGTAGTTCTGTCAGCTCCACTTGAACTAACCTCATTACTCTGGGATTCTTCCCTGAGGCTATTTCTACCCCATTTTGTACAACTAGAGCAACATGAAGAGACTGAACTTTTGCAGACTTGAGACTATGACATGAACTACTAATTTATATCTCTTGTTTTATTTTTTTTTTTTGTCTAAGTAGCTGAATTCTCTTGTACAAGGAACTTACTAAATTGTCCAATTAGGTTGTCAGAAGGAGCATTTAATTATCATGGTCTGAGAAGGCATATTCGAGATGGGGGTTTTGTGTTTTTACACGATTTTAAATACTAATATTTTTTGGTAACATTTCACATTACCTAATTGTTAGATTGTTAGGGTGATGTTAAAATGTCGGAAATTACCAGCAAATAAGATGAACATCAAATCATTGAGAAAACAATTTAGCTGCCTTTACAGAGCTAGTCTGTGATGATAACATTTTAAACCCCTCCCTGGGATACATAGTTTTAACATTCTTTTCAAATGCAGCTGAAGGAATGCCCAAAGAGCTACTCAATTATGTAATAAATACACACTGGTTTCAGATGGATTCAATATTGATAAACCTGTTTATTACTCCACATGTAAAGCACCAGCAGAAAATAAGCTCAGTCTAAAATATATGCAAGTCTCCACCAGAGAAAGATTAGCAATGAAAAGTGTGTGGAGAGCAGCCTGTGATAATACTGCTCATAGATAAAGGCTTCCTTTGGTATAGCTCATTTCCAACAAAAACATTGAAATGCCACTGGATTGAGGCATGAAGTGAGATAATGTTTTTTAAAAAAGCCTACTAAAATAATTGCATCTGGAAGCAAATATTTGATAAGCACTTTCCCCATACATCACAGTTATAGCTTAACACTTGAAATGGAACTCGTTTAATAAGTGCCATCTTCACAAATCACGGCTGAGGTATTGATTTGGATACTAAAAATGACCACTTTGCAAAATGTACTTGTACTCAAATATTGTGGGGTAACTAGCTGTATGTGGTGAATTTCCATTTCCACCTGATTCCGAGTTTAAGAATCTGAGCTGATTCATCAGTCTTGGAAGTACTTTTGAGTTTCCTGCCTTATCAGCAGCAAGATACAGGACACTGACAGTAGCTGCTCTTGGATATTTAACAGCAGCCTATTGCTATTTAATTTCTCCTATAATAATGATAGATTTTACCACAGCAGTGATATTTTAAGGGTTTATTGGAAATGGCAATTTTTAGCCAAGGCTTGAGAGAACACTTACTGTAAGAAACAGTTTTTAAGACTCAGGAGTTAAAATCAGCTCTCGTTTGCTCTACCCATTTCAGGTCCTGTGTGGTCAAGTGTGTCTCAGTGCCTGGTTCTGTAGTGGTGACCAGAGGGAGGGACAGATGATGAGAGACATTCGTGGTTCAGCTAATTACTAAAAAATCCATCTGCGGTAAGGTGTGTGATTAGGGGAGGGAGAACAATTCCTGTGAGGTGGTGGCTGTTCAGCAAATTAATTTCTGTGTCCTGGGGACAAATGCCAGGCAATGTATCTCCCTGATGACCCTGCTCCCCCCGAGGGCAGGACACAGTGGAAGGAATTTATCCTGTGAAGTGCAGATCTGACATCTCCAGCAATTTGTGGTGACAATCCCTTGGGAACATGTGGCCTCAACAATTGTGGTGGCCAGGGTTGGACAGCTGAATTGCAAAGGCAGTAGCTGCACTTCGCAGGGCAGAGGATTATTCCTTCAGCACCTTCTGCACAGGTGAACTTCCCTGAGACTTTTTTGAATTGCCTCCCACTACTCTGGTCATTTTTAAGAGCTGTGGGTGTTTCCAAGACTACCATTTGATCTTGTTCCTGCCTGCCATGTCCCCAAGTGTCATCTCAGTGTCCAGTTGGAACAGTGACCCTCTAAGTCAGGGCTCAACAAGAAACACATGTCCCTGCGGTGTGCCCTTGAGAGGAACTGGAATTGCTGTCATTGCTTTGTAATGTTCACACAATTAAATATCAATGGCTTCCCGCCTCCAGGAAACTCGGGATGCAGTGACACACCCTCACTCTTGTTATTCCTGACTGATGTGGATGGTTGATGTTGATTTTACCAAGTTTGCCCATGGCACCCAGAGGACAATTAACCAGGTTCTCAGCTCCTGCTGGCCTCCACAGCATCACTTTGGCTGCTCCAGATCCCACCGCAGCCGGCTGGAAGCTGCTTCCCAGGTAGGCACTCAATGCTTCGGCTCCAAAGGTTCCCTTACAGTGTGTGTGTGGGATGCTGCCACTCCACGTTACCTTTAAATGACTGGGTGGATGTGGTTTGGGTGTTAGTAAAAAATATTGGTACTTCAGATGATTTTTCAAATTTATTAAGGGAAGTAATGTCCCTATTTAAAATAACTGTGCAACACAGTGTGTGACTGTGTTGGAGGGACTCAACCTTCATCCTGATAAATTGTACAATTATGCTTTGAAATGCATTTACGTGTTTTGAAACATTATTTCTCTGTGGTTTTCAAAAAAATGGTTTTGGCTTCTGAAAATAAACAAGTTATTGGTAAGTGGGTTCACTTTGTTATAAAACTGCTTTACTTCTATTCAAACAGAACATATTTGGGAGACAAATGTTCTTCATTTGCTAACTAATGATGTCATCCATTTTTTTAAAGAGGTAATTCTAACACCTTAATAACCCTGTAGGATACTTATTAAAATATAAGAGATTAAATTCTAATGAGCACACTACAGACCTCTTCTTGAAAGGGCTTCCAGGAAGGGATTGCTGTAAGGAAAAAGATTAAATTCATCTTCCAACCTCTAACAAAAGGCAGCATGCAGCACATAGAACACAGCTGTAACACCTACAGGAATAACCGGAGATTAAGTGGTGTTTCAGCCGGCCAGTTATCCCTGGGACTGCTATGCATGAGCAGGCAGGAAGTCTTCATTTTCCCTGCAATGGATGATTTGGAGCCTTTGCTATAGATCAGCCTTAACTGTACTGAAACGTCTTGTGCATAGGCACTGATGGATTTAGAACAAAGGGGCTATCAGGGCCTCTGTGGATACCCATGGAAGAGAATACACCTCCTGTGTTACTGTACAGCCAGGGAATGGCTGGGGAGCAGGAGCCATGGGGAGAAGGCTGCTGGATCCCAGAGATCCTCAGGGTGGGCAGTGATCAGCATCACCATCCTGCCCAGCTCCCAGCACCAGGGAAGTGTTTTATACTCCCTCCTCTCCCTGTGAGCACCTGGATTTGGGTTCACTGTCGTAAAGGATATTCTGTATCCACAAGGAATAGTTCACTCTTGGCCAAAATAAAACAGTTTTGCAGGGAGTTCAATATGAGCAGAACAGAGCTCATAATACAACTCTTGCCACCTTGAGAGGAAGAAGGAAAACAAGCCTGATTCCTGTAGGTCAAAAAATACTCGTGGATTATGGATTACTGAAAAAAAGACTTGCACTGATTTGGGCACATTAGGGAAAGCTATTAACATACTAGCAACTAAAAACATTGTAATGAGGTAAAACATTAAAGTTAATGGAGATGAGTATTATGAAAAATGAAAATCAAGAGTTAAAACATTTTGAGGGAATTGTGATATTCTGTGTGATTCTGTGTGTGTGTGATGTAAATCTCCTACTTTCCTTGTGTATCATATACCAAGTGTCTGCTACAGTCACATGCTCTGTACAAATCACAACATTTCAGTTGATGGGGAGGACATTTTGATTACCAGGATTAAGGCTGAGTACGTATTATTATATATAATAATAAAATTAATTTTATCTCCTATAGAACCTGAACTCCTGGACTTTGAACTGTTTTTGCCAAGTGATATAATTAAACTGAAAACAATACACACAAACAGTTGTGATAGCCAGATGATCAAAGGCAAAGCACTTATTTCTATTGCAGCATTGTTCTCCCCTCACACCAAACAAATAATTTAGAACAATTTAGTTGAGAGAACAGTAGTGGAGTGTGTACAGCATGTATTGCACGAAGAGGAAAGAAAAAGATAAGGGAAATTTAGATATCCTTGTGCAGTGCTGGAAGCATTACGAGGGAAGGAGCAGGACCACGTGCTGTATTTACAGGGGATGAGGATGCAGGGTGCTGCTAATGCAAGGATGAGCCATAAACTACATGGAATGTTAGGTGAAGCAAACGGAGTGCAAGAGAAGACAAAAGAATAAAGTAAAATAACCTGGAAAACCATGCCACTGTTTCAGCAAAGCTGAAAGACGTCCTTCACCCCAGCCCTTTTTTCCAGGTTGGTCTCCAAGTGTGAAGATACAGTTCCTTGCCCAAAAGCCATGGAATCCAGGGTGAGTTCCGAGGCAGCAGGCAGGGTGAGTGTAGTGCAAGGAAGGTACTGAGTGTGGTGATCCCCTGACTCAGCTTTAGGAATTGGGGTCCATCAGTCAGTTGAACTGAAATTCCTTGGACTATTTCTTTAAAGCTTGATTCTAGAGGAAAATATAAGAAGAGTGGTGATAAACTTCAGCAAATCCAGCAGAGGCTGGGACAGGCTGCCCAGAGAGGCTGTGGATCTGCTGTTCCTGGAGGTTGGCAGCACCGAAGCTGTAAAAGCCCTGAGCATTCCTGATGGGAATTCAGTGCAACCTTGCTTTGGGTTAGAGATCTCCTGGGGGCCTTCGAGCCACAGTGAGGCTGCGATTCCTTCATTAAAGCCAAACTCAGTAAAATAACTGAACAAATAAAGAGATGGAAGAGCAGACCTGAAAGATCAATTCAGTTATTTCTTGTTATGTATGAACTAAACATATATTTGTAGTGGTGTAATGCTCCTGATTTTGGTGATGCATGGTACCTGTTGAAACAAACCCAGTAAGATGTATGACACTGACATACAAAATAGCCTCCCTTTGTATCAATAACTGGTTTGTACCAGCTTTCACTGTATGTAATTTAAAAAATTTGACTTGTCTCTCCATTTCTTCCACCATTTATCTGCTCTCTCTGCTCAGTCCTTCAACTCTCAACCATATCTCTTTGCTTTTTTTTTTTCCTGTCTGGCTACAGAGTTGTTGTAAAAGACAAAAGAGATAAAACAGCAGAATAATGACAGTGGATGTCCCCTCTGGTGAGATCTAGATTTCCTCAGTGGAGAATGTCTGACCTTTCATTTTTGCCACTGAAAGCTTTCTTTAATAATATCATTTCAGTCTAATTTTATACAGTCAGCATGTTAGATGTCTTGTACAAGTACTGCCATCTTTTATTGTTTTTAGCAGCCAATTAGTTCCCAGCCTGACTAGTCCCAGTTGCTCAGCTGTATACTGGGAATTTGGCGCAGGATATTGGAATAAATCACTCGCCTTCTGCCCCTTGCAGTCTTAGAATACAAATCCAAGCATCGCTGTAGATGTGTTCAGTGACAAGGGAAGAACCAAAACATGAAAATGCATCTGTCTGTGTCTTCTTATGATCACCCTGCTTGAACCCTTCTAATGTCACAATGTTGTTTTCCTGGAAAGAAAAGAAGCAATCATCTAAGGAATTTTATAATTAGGACATATTTTTACTACTGATGCAGTTTTACTACTACACTGAGCTTTCCTCTCCTAGATGTCATCACATGTAATTATCTTCTGTCCTTGCAAAGCCACTTGCTGTGACTCTGCAGCTGATGGGAAGGTTGTGCAGACCCCGCTGAGGTCGAGTTCCCAGCAGTCACCGAGTGTGTCACTGGTGCCAGTGAAATCAGAACAATTACTTCTATGCACTTCAAGTTCAAGCACACGGTTAAAAGTCCTGCTTCCCCCCCACCCCGTTTTTTACTTTGTTCCTCTGTATTGAGGTCACTTTGACTGTTTCATTCTGTTTGTGCTTTCAGCCTCTAATTTTTGCCAAGGACATTGTAGTCTGAGCAGGAATTCCATATTTTCAAGTGGTGTACTGAGAAGTAATTTCCTACCTAAAAGTTTTGCTTTCAAGTACTTTGTGGAACACATCTTAGTTCACTCTGGTACAGGATGACTGAGACTAAAAGGTAATTCTTTGCAGCAGTCACTGGCAGAGGCCTGGAAAGGTTTGTGCAAGCTCCACCATCACACCTACAAACACCTGCACTGTGGCAGAACCCCTGGCAGCAGGGAGAGTGTGGCATTTCCCTCTCCTCTCGACTGAGGGAGTTCCAGGGTGGAACACTCCTCTTTTCTCCCTCTTTTCCTCTCTGAGCCAGGAATAGTTCCAGGAGCAGAAGACAGTTTCAGGCTGGATCAACTGCTGGTTTTTTTTAGCTTGTATTTTTCTCTCTTCCATATGATCCTGATGCCAGAGAAGAGCCCAAGTTGAACATTCCTGTCTTTCTTTTTCTGTGTCTTCTGCTGCACACACAAATTCAGGTCTGTGCGGTTCTTTTGAGAACTCTGAAAAGCTCTTTGTCCTTTGCCTTTGCAAACGTGGATTTTGAGCACAGGCTGTAGTGAACAGCAGCACTGGCTGCACTGTGGAGCTCAGGTACAACAGGTAACTGTAACAAAGTTTTGGGAAAATACTCCATTCATTCACATCACCAGACTGTCTGTTAGTCTGTATCAAAATATTAGAAAATGAGGCTTAATAGTCGTGTCACTTAATAATGTGTATATATTACTTGCATAATTATCTCAAATTATGTTTTATGTGTTTAATATATGATTTATTTACTGGAAGAAATGACCATGTCTAGATGCAACTACTATAACCTTGGTGGTTTTTAACTGAATCACTGTGTATCTGATTACTCACGAAATAGCTGAATTATGGAACCATATTTACAAACATGTCAACAGTACAGAAACATGGGGTTTCCCTTGGTTTGAATAGTTTAGCTATCACATTATTTGACAGGCCAAAAGGTATTTCCCTAACAAAATGGATTAAAATCATGGAGCTGTAAGTAACACGAGTATATTGCCTTTCATCCTCCTCTCCACTCACCCAGTTGGACAAATGGGGCTTGTTGTTACTCATTTCCTCTTCAGCACATTTGCCCAAGGCAACAAAGCAAAGAAATTACCAGTAACACTTGATCAAATGCTCGTAGTCAGTTGGCTCCCTCTCTGTCACTCAGCATCATTTTATTAACAGAGCCTTGACCCAGGTGTGCCGTGAGCTGGGAAGTTGGGCAGGTGGGATGCAGCTGTCACATGAAAGATGGATGATGTGCATTTTGTGTTTTCAATGTCTGTTAGTGAATCCCAGAGTGAGTGTGCTAATGAAAGGTGACATCTCCCCCGTGATACTGCGGAAGCCTTGGGAGAAGCACTAGGAATGGTTTTAGCCTGTGATAGGAAAGGACAGGAGAGGCTTCATGGTTAATGTACAGAGGCTGGAAGTTGGTGTGGGAATTTCCCGCAGTGCAAACGTGCATAGCACGGGGTTCATCCAAATCAACAGAGCACAGTTTGCTACACAGGCAAGGCTTGAAAACAATATTGACTGCTGAAATACATTTTTATTAAATATAAATAATTTAGAAACACGTTTTAGATTATTATATTGCTCTGGTATTGGTGTAGTGAATCAATTTTGTTTAATAGCTGCAGAAATTATACATTTAAAAATGTACCTTGGCATGCACGAGGAAGGAATTTTCTCTTAACATGTGAAACTGTCCATAATGTTCTGCTGCTTTTTTTCAGTGAGGTAGAAATTAAGGAAATAACCTAGATACAGATTTGCATTTAAAATTTATATCAATAAAATTGATATTTATATTAAGAAAATTGAACATATTAAGATATCTTAATTTCATCTTTATCTTTTTCACTGCATGCAAGGAAAAATTGAATAAACAGTGTAAAAAACAGTCACAAAAAGGATTGGGTCCATTGTAAACCATGAGAAGAGGCGCTTACTGTCATTTTCATACAAAGGTTCTTCTTGTTAAATATTGACACTTTGCTCCCCAAACTGCTCCATTTTGCTGCTGTTGGTTCCAAATCCACAAACACAGGCCCTGACACTGCTCCATGGTGGTTGTGAGGGTGACTCCAGTTTGCCACGTCCATGTGCCCTTCCCTCTTTGGCACGGAATTTTTGACATGTTTTTAAGACTATCCACACCTGGAACAGCTGACTTCCATTCCCATCCTCTCCGTTTCTCCAGCAACTGGGGTTTGATCCTTTCTAAAGATCTGACTCTCTTCCCTCTCTCCTGCTGTGCCTTGTATCCCACCCACAACTGATCCCTCTGGGTCACAGCTCACCCAGCAGCCACAGCCTGCCTCCTCCAGGGCCTGGCTCTGCCTGGCTTTGCTCCACCGTGGGCTCAGGGCAGGATCTGCAGCGCCTCTGCTTTGGTTGGGATGGTTGCTGGTGCCACAGTGCTGGTTTGGATGGATGATCCAGCAGTTTGGAGCGAGGCTCTGCCTCTCCTTTGGTACATTTATTCACTTCTATGGCGTAGTATTCGCTCTCATATTAATTTACACTTCCTATTATATCTCTGGTGGGAACTCTCTATCCAGTCATTACTTTATCCATATGTTAAATGTTCATTTTACAGCTATTAGTATTCAGCCCAGGATATATCTATCTATCTATCTTAATTGCTAATTCTGGACATTTCCCAGCTTTCCTCTCTTCTGCACAATGTCACCAGTGTGTTCACTGGGCCTTGGATGGGCTAAATCCACCCTTTCCTCTTGGTCCCACTTTCATGCTCATTGTTTCAACAGAACATTTTTAAGTTCTTCTGAGCATTGCTTTAGCCTGCCATGTAAACAGCTCACTACAGTTTTCTCAGAAAACAATCTTGGAGTTTGCAGCCTGATTGGTTTTTATCCAAGCACTGAAATTCTGCTTTTTAGGTAAATTTTCCTACCACATGGCATACAGCTGATCATTTCTCTGGCTGCAGGCCTCCAGAATCAACAAGTGTAAGAAGTGAAGGACAGGTTGTGCTCATATCAGTCAGTGACATGATTTCTCACTGCTTCAGTGGGAGCAATTGTATCACCAGCATCTCAGTTAAAAAATATAAAATGCAACAATAGTTTTTTTATTGGAGTTGCAATGCTTGGACATTTCTATTTTTATGTTGAGTAAAGTTTTATTCCTTCCTTTTGTGTTGTGTTCCATTTTGGTGCTGGTGTAAACACCAGGCTTCATAATTTTTTTCTCTTTAAATACGTGCATACTTTCTTTGGCTATTGTAGCTGCTTTTACAAATGAACCTCTACAGGAAGAGTTAAGTTCTTTCTCTCCCCTTCTAGTCCAATAAACATTGATTTATAAAATGTGGAACAGATCCCACAGGACACTAGAATATTCAGTAGCTTGATAAATATGCAATGATCTAGGATATGCCTTCAAATATTTGCTCCACATCATGGAAGCATGATTTAAACTATCTTTTTTATTTTTAACCTGTTGGCTTCTCTCTCATTTTTATTATCAAGATGAGAAAACTGTGCTTGGGCTACCAAAGCACATCACCTGGGCAAAGTGAAGAAATCAGATAAAGATGGAAGATAACAACATCCCTTTAGGAGGTGATCTAATATGAATGTTTAAATATGCTTTGTCTGATTTATTAAAAGATCAACTGAGTGGTTCTTTGCATCTCTGATTTGATAAGACTAATGATTTCACTGTCAGGGATTGTACCAAGATTGAAGGTACCAGTAGACATGCTCATGTCTTTGTTCAGCAGAAATGTACGACGTTAAGCACCCGCTGTTCTCCAGGGCTGAATCCATTCACCTGCACAGGGAAGGGCCTTTCCCAAGTGAAGCTAAGAGGATCTGTACAGCTCCAGGGAAGCTTTTATACCTGTTTATTTAGTCCATGGAAGTTTGTGCGAAGGAAAAAATGACTCTCAGCCAGAAGGGTGAGCAGGGTAAGGGCTGAGGTGCCTTTCCCGACCTTCGGTCCCAGGTGGACCTGGCCTCTGCCGCAGGACTGGGGTGGGAGGGGTAGAGATCCCAGACATCCCAGCTAGTCACACACGCACAGAATCAATTAGGTTGGAAAAGACCACTAAAATCATCCAGTCCAACCTTGGATTGAACATCAGACCCGTGAACTAGACCATGGCACTGAGAGCCACATCCTTGGACCCCTCCAGGGACAGTGACCCCACCACCTCCCTGGGCAGCCCATTCCAGTGTCGAATCACTCCGTGAGGAAATTCTTCCTGACGTCCAACCTAAACCTCACCCGACACACGGTTTGAGGCCATGTGCTCTGCTCCTGTCACTTGTTGCTTGGGAGAAGAGGCCGATCCGATCCCCTCTGGCTACACCCTCCTGTACGGGAGTTGTACAGAGCGATAAGGTCCCCCTGAGCCTCCTCTTCTCCGGGCTAAACACGCCCAGCTCCCTCAGCCGCTCCTCGGAAGAGTTGATCTCCAGCCCCTTCCCCAGCTTCGCTGCCCTTCTCTGGACACACAAGCGGAGCCCCCCGCTCCCGGTAACCTCAGCCCGGCACCTGTTCACAGCCCGGCCGGTGCAGCTGTTTCCCCGCGTCCCGGAGGCTCCAGGGCCGCAGGAGCCCCGCGGGTCCCGCCGCCGTCGCTCGGCAACAGCCCCGCGGTGCC
>WEKX01026537.1:963934-1067399 GCA_013390025.1 Pitta sordida | reverse complement strand
CCCGGCGGGAGCAGCGGCATCGCTCGGCTCTGGCTCTGCCGCGGCGTCTCCTCCACCCCCTCGTGAGCCTGGGGAACCTGCAGCTCAAAGCCGCCGCCAGCCACGCCACCATGTACCCCGGCAACAAGCGGAAAAAGATCTGGCGGGAGGAGAAAGGTATTACTGCCCTTCCCGGTGGCGGGCCCGTTTCTCCCGCCTTTAACCCCACGTTGAGCCGGGAGGGAGGGAAACAGGGGCGGTCCAGGCGCCCTCAGAGCCGCCACCTCACTGCGGGGTGTCCGGCAGCGCTTTCCCCGGCTGAGGTGGCGGGGTGGGGAAGAAGAGGGGGTTCCGTGCTCTCTGCCCTTGTCCTGGGCTCTCCTGGCTGCAACACCCCGAAACCGCGCCCGGCCGGGGTCCCCTCCCGCCTCAGGCAGCCCCAGGTGTGCAGGGAGCGGGGGTGGGATCCGTGAGGAGCGGAGCCCCGCGGCTGAGGGGAAGGAGGGGAGGGGGGCGGTGAACAGCCCCCGAGTCACCTTGTGGGAGTGTTCCAGGCCGAAAAGTTGGGCACGTGCCTTCGAAACGTGCCGCTTTTCCTTTTAATGTGTTTGTTTTCCAAGGGGAGGCATGTTTTATTGGAATCGCTGGTTAATCATCCCAGCTTCTAGTGTCGGTCAGCCAGGATGAAGTGTTTGGGGTACGGGCCTCTCAAAGCACTCCCTTATCCCCCATTTCGAACTATTTGCTCCTTTCGTGCTGTATAAGGACTCCCTTGAATACACACTCCTGTGTATTCCCGGTTTGTAAGCCCCAATATCAAACTCCGGAGCATGAAAACCGTGGGTCAAGCATTAGATACAGACCTTGCTGTTTTGGTACTTTATATCAATCCTGTGGAGAGCAACATAAAAATTAAGAAAAAAAAACACACAGTGGAAGTATGATATTTATATCTGCTGGGAGGAAAGCTTCTTTCCTGGTGTGTCTCCAAATAATGTAGTAATACACGAGGAGAGGATGAAAAACACACCAGAGGGCCATATTTTAAGTTCTCTTTCTTTTCTGCTGTCACCCCTGTGACTCTGTGTGTGTTTCAAGCTAAGCAGGCGAAAGACCAGTTCCATGACTAGGATTGGTTCCTCTTGTCTGTGACGGAAATGAGGTGCATGTTTGTAAGGAAAAAATGTTAAAACACTAATTCATTCATCTCTCCGTAGGCTTAACTGCTCCTGTCAAACTCTTCTCAACTGAAGCAACTTTTATTCCATACTCTTGTCTTTTAAAACTGCCTTACAATCAGTGCTGCTGTAGTGCAAGGCAACAAATTTCTACCAGGCAAAAGTTTCTGTTTTCAACAAAGAAGATGCAGTTAGATTTTCTCCGGCATTGCTTGTGTGTGGCCAGCTATAACTGAGTTTCCCTTAGTGCTGTGTGTTTTTGCCCTAAAAAAAAAAAAAAGGCAGGTTTTGTGTAGGGGGCAGGTGGGGGAAGGTTTCTGTATGGCTCTGGTGAATGTTCCCGTTGCTCCCACTTGTCCCTTCCAGCTGCTGCTGTCTGTGTGGGTTCATAGCCTGGCAGGTGAACTCAGACCCTTGGGAAGGTGAGTGGAAGGTAAGCTGGAAACTGGAGCTGCTGACACACTTCCCTTGTCTCAGTGAGCTGTGGGAACGGTGGTTCTTCAGCAGCACAGTGATGCTAATGACTGCAAACCAGGGCTGCTCACTGTGGTGAGGTTTTTCCATCCAGGAAGTGTGCTGGAGTGCTGGCTGGCCAGAACTCACTGTCTTTTTGCCCAGTGAGAATGAACAGCATTTGCCACTCTTCTGCTCCAGTAACTGCTTTCCTGCAGTGCTGGCCCTGGGTATTTTGAGTGAGGAGGGCAAGAACACCTTCCCTATTCAGTGCTGGCATTGCTCTTCAGCTTGCAGCCTTGTGGGACTGTTCTTACCAGGCACCTTCCTTATTAGAGAGGAAGGCTAGAGGAAGCCCAGGTTCTTTCCTTGCTACCCAGACTGCACTTAAGGAATCAAATCTTTTGTTAGGCCTGCCTTCACCTTTCACAGGTATTCCTGAACCCCTGCGAAGCTGGCTGTACTTGCTGGTTCTGCTCCTCCCATGAAGCTCTGAGTGCAATTGCTCTCAGCCTTTTATATTCTGAAGCACTTCTTAAAAAGAAAAGAACACTGATATCTAAATATTGAGCTCAAACCCACTGACAATAGGTTTGCTTTTCTTAATTACTTTCTTGGTAATTAAGGATTGGTCCATGTTCTCCCTGGGGAGGTCTTGCTTGAGGACAGCTGAAACGGAGCAGATGTGGGACTGGAGTTGGTTTCAGAGACACGGGACTGGGCTGCCTGCAAACTTCCCAAGTTTCTGCTACAGGCAGAGAACGACTTACAGCGGAGGCTGTTGGGAGCACCTTCCGGGAGGTCTGTGTGTAATTAAGACTCAGTTTAAGTTCTCACTGCTGACTCCTAAGAGTCAAATTTTGTAAAACCTTTCTGTAGAGAGGAACTTGTGTTTTGAAGGCACAGAACTGGCTCTGTCACCTTCAGCAAAAGGCACCCAAAACTGCTCTGCTTGTCCGTCCCTCAAACCTGACAGGCACAGACAAACACTCTCTCAGATCTGCCTTCCTCTGGCACTTCCCACGTACACATCAAATACGTGCAATTCTGTGTGCTTGTGCCTCAGGTAAAGGAGTTGAATGCATAGTGGTGACCCTGGTCACAGCAGTACTTCTTTGGCAGGTGTAAATATCCAATTAAGATTTACCAGGTGTGAATAACAGGAGAGAAATGCATTTGTCAGCTGAAGAAATTGGTAATACTGTCACAAATATCAAAATGAGCTCCTTTTGTTAAGGGAATCTCTACTCAAAAGTTGCCTTTGGTTATTAGACTGTGCTGATTGCAGCCTACATAATTATGAAACTTTATTAAAAAAACCCCACAAAAACCCAACAAAAAGCTCACAGTGAAAGTTTTTAAGGTTTAATCTGAGCAGCAAGTTTCCATGTTTGGCTCTTTTGCCACTTCTTCAGCTTGAGAAGAAAATGTTCTTTCCATGTTCACCTAGTCTGTTATGTCAAAGGCAAACAGTATGGGTCGAGCCCTCCCCTACAATCCTAAACCTCGTGTATCATCAGAGAACATTTATTACTGATTAATGTGTCTAGAAAAGCTATTGCTGTGGCAATAGTGATACAGTGGCACTGGTAAAAACAGACCCAGAAACTTGAGTATTGGTCTCACGATGTGCTCTACTCTTTTTGTGATGGGTTTGTTGGTTTGGTTTCTTTTCCCCTTCTTTTGGGAGGGGAAAAGCTCTGCATCTTGTGCTGAGCTAATACTAAGCATTGGTGAGGTAGGGAGGGATAAGAAGACGTGGTGGCAGAAGATGAGCTGAAGTGCTGGGTTTGTTTGCAGTGTCATTGTTCTTACTGTAAAAATTTGTTTATAGCAGTCTCTGAAGAAGAGTGAGTTTGGCAGTAGTCATCATCGTTGTACTTTGGGGCTTTACATTTCTCTAAATGTCTGAAAAAAGACATGGTGACTTTTTCAGGAGAAAACAAACCCGACCATCCGTCTCTGTTTTGCTGTGGTAACGAGTGTGTCCTGTTGATGTTCAGGTGAAAGTCTGTAAGATTCTCTTACCACCCCAGTAAGCTGGAAAGTAACACAATGTTGGCTTTAGCTCTGGTTTCTCTTGTAAGGTAGTAGCACTTTATTCATTACCCCACGGTGTTCCCTGCCTTTACTGCTGTCAGTGGTAAACCTGTTTCAGGAAAAATGTTTTAATTTTGACCTTTCTATCTATTTTTTTTTAATTTCTGGTTTACAAGTATGTAACCTACAAAATAGATTTCCATCCCTGAAAACACCCTCTAAAACAAAATTTCCTGCTTAAGCTGCTGTTGGTTCTCTGATCCTGGAATTCAGGTGGCAGGAAGAAGCGGCACAGTAGTGATGGGGGGAAGAAGCCTGGACAGCACAGAATGTGGGGAAGAGTTTTATTTTTCACTTTGCTGGACTGGGATGGCCAGGAACAGGCCTGTGCAGGTGTTTGGATGCACCAGGAGCAGCTGAGCTCCTGTTGCTGTAACTCACCAAATCACTTGTGCTTGGTTCTCTCAAATGGCACCAAGGACCCTGCAGTGGTCACTGCGTGTCTCATGTGCAAGAACATGTGAAAGTCTGCAAAACTGTTTTCTTTTGTCCTTCCCCTGAACAGAGCGTCTGCTGAAGATGACCTTGGAGGAAAGACGCAAGGAGTACCTGGGGGAATATGTTGCACTGAAAACTATTCCAACGTGGATGGAAGACTTGAGAAGTAAGAGCGAAGGTGATGGTAAGTAAAATATAGACCACTCTGTGTTCTCACTCTGAAGTTGCTTCTGGTTTAGAACTCACGTTATGAGCAGGGACAGCCTTAAATGGGGACAGGGGAAAAAAGAATCACCAACAGAATTTCTTAAAGCCTCACTGGTGATTCCTAACACTTCAGGCATCCCTAGATGGAGTCAATAACACTAAGTGCACACAATAGCTGTTGTCTGCATGAGCCTTACTTCCCAAATCCTCCAGCAGTTAGCCATACCTAAGAAGCTTTGTCTTTGCAACTTAGTGAGCATCATGGTACAGGGAATCTGGACAAAACTGTTGTTCTTGTAGGTGGCTGAAAAGCAGAGAGGAGCTGTGCGAGTTGTTGTTTTCTAAAAATCCAGAAATGGGAGATGATTGGGTTTGAAGCCCCTCTTACTTTTGGTCCTGCCAACTTTCTTGGGCTGAGGAGCATCAGCCTGGCCTGGATTAGCTCCCATTCTCTGTGTGCGCAGCTTTATCGTACTTGTGATCATCAGGAGAGTTGTCTAAATACTTGAAGACTGACCAAAAATGAGAATACTTTTCACTTAGAGTTCTGTACTGTGTGAGTGATTCTGTAGCAGTGCCTTGTTCTTTGTCTGGTTCTCTTTCATCCACACAAGGGCGTGGAAGAATAGGGATGACTTGTGAGCTGCTTTCCTCCTCCTCTTTTGTTTCTGTCTCTTGTTATCCTACTCGGCTGGAGCCTGTGGTTTTTTTGGAAGAGCAGTAACTATTAGACCTGAAGTGTTTCCTGCTTCTGCAGATACAGGACTGATTTTCTGACCCTTTTGTTATCACCAAGGGCAAAGACTGGTCTGTGTAAACAGGTGTGTAGGATAACCTTGTGGCTTCAGGTGAACGTGGGCTTTAAGGTAATACTCCAGGTGAGATGAGGCCTGAAGCTTATCAGCTGTTTTTAATTAAAAAAAAAAAGAAAAAGCTGTAACTTCTTTTAGCACAATCTGGTTGAGCTGACAGTTTTGCAGGTGTCCTTGTCACAAACATCTAAAGCTCTCCTCTACTCCTAAAAGCATCTGGAGTGACTTTGGAAGTGAAAATATGTCAGAGGTTGCTGAGCTCTTCAGCACTGCTGGGTAGCTGTGTTACATCAGTACTTACAGGCATCATTCTTACAACATCAGGAAGCTTGTCCATCTAGAAAACATGCTGCCTTGCATAAAAATAAAAAATACTGCCTGACTTCTCCTGAGTTGATTTTGGAGGCCTGTGGTACATGGGAATGTGCAGTATGTCGTGTGGTTTACCTGGGAGACTCTTGATCCCTTCTAGTCCAAACTATGTTTATTTCAGCTACTCTGATTCTGTATGAAGTGCTGAAATTCACAGATCTTGTATTACTTGGGCTGCTGAAGGTGACAAGGTGTGGATTTACGTTGTGATTGGTGTTACACTTCACAGAAGCAAAATGTCAGTGTCTACTGTGTGGATGTTGAATCATGGCAGTGGTGAATTAATTTTCGTGTAGCTGCTCTTGCATTCCCTCTGTTAGTTCCCAGTACACTGCAAAAGAAATGCTGGAAGGCAAAAGTTGTGCTGAAACACTTCTGTGCTACTTGAAGCTTTTGTTATACTGTACATTCAGGAGAAAATATCTGTAGTTACTCATTTTCTTTGATGTATTTGTTGCAAATAAGCCATGTGGAATAGTGAACTTGTGGAAGGTTGGGCTGCTGAAATGATTCCATGTTCCTACTGATCAGTGCAATTAAAAGAAATGTATATTAATGTGACTGTTTCTGCATGAGGTTTGAACTTCATTTCCCTTAAATGTTGACCCCACTCTGAAGGTATAAGGGGTTTGTAGGAACTCTTGTTTTGAGCTGAAATACTGAAAAACTAGAATTTAAGTCTCCTTGCTGATGAGAATTCTGCTCTGTGTACTGGATGTGTGGAGGGCAACAGGTACAGGCTGTGATGGAACTGGGGATAACTTGACAGTGCCATGCCCAAGTTCTCATACTTTCTTCAAGTGACAAGTGGCTGCTGCCCTGACAGACTGAAGAGGCCTGAAAGGGGGGGAAAAAATCCTCTGTATACTTGTCCAGCCAAAACAGCAACTAATGGGGAATGTGGAAAAAATTCTTTACCATTTACTTCCAACACTGTATACAGTGAAAAAAATGACTGATTAGTAAAGCATGGAGTGGCTGTTCAGGAAGAGTGATGAGGAGAAATCAAGAAAGCAACCAAGAACAAATCAAGTGAAGCAGGAGCAATCAATCAGCTGCTGGAGAAGGGCAGAGCATCTGGGCTGACAGGAGTCCCTGCAGATACTCAGTACTCAACTGGAGATTAACACTGTTCAGTCCTGCATGAAGCTGTGTCCTGGCTGTCAGGGAAAATGGCACGAACAACGTAAAACCTTCATGGTGCCCATCCTTGCTGCAGGGTGTTGGGAGATGCCAGGTAGGCACACATTTTTGAAATACACAAATTTAGCATAAAGGTATTGCAAGTCTGTGTGCAGAACTGCTCAAACTGAAATGACTGAAGAGGGTCGCGTTGGGAAGGAACCAACTTCACTGCCAGGGTATCTCATGTGAGCTCTTCCTTAACAGGCTTGGAAAACATGCCTTAGTTTGTGGGAGAAAGGTTTTCTTCACCGCTTCTCCTCCACCTTTTGATAGGAAGTTGTGTCTTTGTTTTACTGTTCTGTGACTAAAACAAAACCCCACATATTTTTCAGATCTCCTCCTATGGACGCCACAAGCTGTAAGAAATGAAGTTGGTGTGTGTTTTGGCATGGCATTTGGTCCATGATTGTTTTAACTCTTGCTTTTGGGGGGACAGTGGTGCATTGTGGAATGCAGAGAGACCCAGCCTGGTGCCCCCTGCTCTGAGCTGAGGGGAGCAAGCTGGTGTGGGTGTGTGTATTTCCAGGAGGACTGCACCGTGGGCACCCCTTGGATTTTTGGTGTGCCACTTGCCAGACTGCATAAGTGCATCTCAGAGATAAAATAATTGTAACGCAGCAGTGGAAGGAAAAGGGACACTTAGTGACAAGTGTCCCTCTTTAATGTTGGAGGGGAGGGTAGGAAGGCAAAATTTTTGTTCTTCAAGTAGTTCTGTAAACATAAGGTTTCTTTGTTTTAACTGCATTTTTTAAGGAAATAAGCAGTTGCCCACTTGGGAAACAAGGAATGAGCTTGTGGAGAGCTGGATCATGTGAAATTTCATGATGAAATCCTTCGTTCTCCCACGTCTTATCCTCCAGATACACCAAAATCAGGCATCTCATCTGTTTTCTTATGTACATTGAAGTAGAGTTCCATCCTGACAACGTGTAAATAGTGGTCTTGTTTTCTGAAGCTCTGGAATTTATATCCCTTTGTTTCAATGATATTTATTATACACCACTTTGTGCTTGTACAACAACAGGAGCTACTGTTGCTCAGTGTATAAAATGCCACCATGCAGAGTGACAATGAGAGTGCTTTGTCAGGTTTAATACGTTTATTATCTTTTTGTTGGGTACACATGAATTCCCAAAGGTATCTTTATTCTGCAGTGGTGAATATGAGAGATGACTTCAGAATGCTTTTTCTTGAAAACTTC
Organism: Pitta sordida; assembly: GCA_013390025.1. Taxonomy (NCBI): domain Eukaryota; kingdom Metazoa; phylum Chordata; class Aves; order Passeriformes; family Pittidae; genus Pitta; species Pitta sordida. The sequence continues at coordinate 1,059,474 of WEKX01026537.1, read as the reverse complement.
TTGAAAAATCAGAGACCTGGGAATTTTCTTGCTGCTGAGTTGTGTGCCACTGGTAGAAAAACTTTTTGTTGCATGAATTGGGCAATTCAGAAAATGGGATAAGTGTTGTAGTTTAACTCCTGGCAAGCTGACAGTCCTGTGGACTCTGACAGCCTCAGGAACTGAAGAAAACAGCAAATTCAGGTGGTCATTTCAAGATCTTTGCTAATGGTAAGAACTAATTTTGATTGGATGAAGTTAAAGTGGAAGGACATAGTAACTGAGTTTTTTAGTTTTGTTAAGGATTAAATGACATAAAAGGTCTGCAGTCCTGTTTTTAATCAGGTCTTGAAATGCATTTAGGTATTTTGGGAGCTTCTAGATCTCTTTAATCTGCTATTTTTTTAAGACAATACGGTTCAAAGTACATATTCAAACTAATCTACTTTAACACTGAAGGGTTTAGGTATAATAATTAGTTTTATATTTAATGAAAACATCTTTGTACTGTGAATGTGTAGCTTACTAAACATTCACAGCGGGTTGACACAAGGTTACAGAGACAAAGCATCTGGATGGGCCACTCAAAATGCTTCATGTTGGAAAGAAAATGTGTGGGAATACTGAGTGTGACCAGCATTTCTTGAGGTGGGTAACTAAGCACAGGAAACCCTCCCAAGAACCCAGTATCTGTCCTGAAGGAATTAGGAATCAAGGTGATCATTATCGAAGATACCTTGAAGGTGACACCACTCCTAAGGCGCAGAGAAACTCAGCGAGGTGTGTCCAAGTGAGGAATAGCATCTCTCTAAGCCTCTCATTATTTTCAGTGACTTACAGAAAAATAAATTGTGTTCAACTTGAACACGAGGATTGATTGTCGGGCAAGTTATGACAATGAGTTGTCTGTAATAGCTGTGTGAAACCACTGTGCTTCAAGACCATCCCCCACCAGGAGCCCAAGTCCAGCAGCTTTTCTTACAATGAATTGAACAACTGAATAACACGTTTTTAGCCAAGTGACAAGGATGAAAGTAAATGGAGACCTCTTAACTCAGTGTGGTGCTTTCTATCTGTCAAAGAAAATGGGGCTTTTGCTACTGGAATTCCTGGTTTGGTGAAGTTCACAGTGCAGCAGTTTTTCTGCTGAGCTCACACAGAAAACAGCCATAACTTGTGTGCCGCTGTTCAGGATCTCTGCTGTTACCTGTGGCCTTGAATGTGAATTCCAGCTTCACTTAAATTCCTGCTGTATTTGGCTTTGTCCTTATTCTTCACATATTGTCATACCACTGTTATTCCCACTACATGTCTTACCACAAGGTCTTTTCAGGACTGGTGTGTGGCAGGTTAGAAAGCTGTGTCAGATGCACGTGGAGATCGCCGCTTATTAATTGCTGTGTGCAATAGGTGGGGGAGGATGAGGAAAAGCCAACGCTGTGGCTTGTGTGAACTGTGCAAAGATCATGGTAATGAAGTATTTTGAATACTTGGGAAATGATGTGCTTTTTGTGGAAGTGGCTGTAAATGTCTGCTGCTTTCTGCTCTCTGTCCGTATATGTTAAAGAAGCAGCAAAGAATTGTTGAGGTAACAGCAACAAAATGTGTTTGGAGCTTCTTTAGTCTGTTCTGAAGGTGTCCAGGAGTCTGGTGACCTGTGGCATTATGTGGAGTGACGTTAAGACTGAGGAAATTTTTTTTTGGCTGCAATAGATACGAAAGGCTGCCAGGGCAGTAGAGAGTAACCAGAGCCCTGCTGCTCTGCTTCACCCAGGCTCTTGGCTGCCCTTTGGGGACATGTCCTGAGCAGGTGCCAGGCTGCGGAGTGGTACAAATCTGACCATGTCTGCTGATCCCACACACTTTTCTGTCTTCCTCGAAACACACCTCAGCTCTTCATTTCCAAAGACAGCCTTGCACAGACAAGAGATGGGAAAAGCTCTTCAGGTGCAGGTTTACTTGAGTGTAAACTGAGCACCAATCTGTGCGTGTGTGTTGGTTTGGTTTTGGCAGCAAGTACTCCTCTCTAATTACTGATAACCCTGATGTAAGTGATAAATGGGTGTGTTTAGTAGAGAGGTTGAGGGGGGAAACTACAGCAAAGAGCGAATGAATGCGTATTCACCTGACCTTGTAATTCCCTGGTGAGCTGCATACATATAGCCCTTATAGGATGGGTTAGCTGTCAGAGGTGATGCCTGCGCTGTGGTTTTCTTTACAGTGTTTTGGGGAAGAAATGAAAAAAATCTTACTTTCACCAAATGTGAGATGATTATTAAAAAGCAAAAAAAAAAAAAATCAGATCTGTTTACGCAGATTAAGAACACAAAATCCAGTGTGGCTAATCCTCTCTCTAAGAAAGTAATACCACTTGTCTTTGATGTAATTAAGATGGTGACTTCTCTTTAAGCTGCTGCTCAGTGATTTTTTTTTTTTTTTAACAAGTAAACTTCCCCACAGCATTAAGCTTATACAGGTCCTAGATAGAGTTATCATTCTGTGGCCCTTTTGCAGGCAGCTGAGAAAACCCTCTTATCTACGGTGGCAGACAGCTCCTTGAGGGGCAAGAGTTAACTGGAAGAAAGGATGCTGCTCTCAACAATAAATTGAGGCTCTACAAGCTCTCAGTGGGTTCCAGAGAACAATAGTAGGTGGAGGTGCAGAGGGAAATTAAGCACATCTTCACTAGAAAGAGTATTTCTAATGTGCTGGTGGCATGAGTCTTGACCAGATGAATAATTTCCAAGCTTCTGTCCTGTGCAATGTGAGACACAATCCTTGTTCTGTAGCTGCTGAATGTTGCTGTGCACTGAAGTTTTGGACAGAGGTCCCTGAGGATGCACCAGGCAGAGGTAGAAAGTTGAGATGGTGCAGGGTGCTGGCAGGCTCTGCTCGTTCCGAGTGTGAGGAGGGATGGCTTTAGCAGCAGCTTTGCTGAGACTCAGGATGTGCTGGTCCTCAGAAATTGCTGAGAAAAATTGTGAATTCCAGCCTGGAATATTTTGGCGGCTGACTTGTCTCATCTTCAAGAACACTAAGAGAAACAAGAATAATAGTAACTTTTTGAGTGAGACAGTGTAATATATGCAGGGGGAAAATAACAGGTTATATATTTTGTTTATGTCTTTTCAGCTCCCCTTTTTATCTATAAAGGATGAGTTCCTTTCAAGCAAGATCAACCCCCCAAATCTGTGCTTTGCTAAGATCAGGTTCAGTAAGTCACTAGCTTTGCTCAGTAGGTAGCTTGGCTAATGCCCTGATCCGTAATTTATGATGGATTGTGGCATATGTCCTCACAGTCTTTTGCAGACAGATGTGAACCAATGTGCCAGCCTGCTTAGCAGCAATGTGTCTATGATTAGGTTGAGGCCAAAATCAAGCTGTTAAATTGTACACTTGTCATGGCTTACTAATGTAGACCTGTTGCCTGGTTATGTGACTTGGATATTTTCAAGGGTAGGTGGGAAAAGCTGACACCCCCCTGCAGGAGGTAAGGAGCCTCTTTTGATAAGACAGTAAGACTTGGTTTAATTTGCTGTGGCTTAGATGTGACAGACGCTTAGGACGGTGCTGAACTGCTGCCTCAGCTCAGATTTGCTGCCTGGGACTAATGACAGTGTAATTAGTGATCACAGGCTGTTCATCTGCTGCTCTCTGGGTGTGGGAGGCTTGCATCAAGTTTGAAAACTAACCTCATGCTCCAGCTAGCTGAGGATACTGCTTGAACTCCCTGGATAAGCTGGGGGATCACTGATGCAGTTTAAACTCACGAGCTCTGTTTGGATCATCTTCACCAACTTTCATTTGCCTCATGCACAGTTAAACACTTGATTGCATGTGTTAAAAACCCAGTCACTGGAAACCAGATAAGCCTGGTTACCCCTTTTCTATTCACTAGAGCTGAACTGCTCAGCACGTAGAAATGTCTCTAACACACCAACTCATGTCTGAATGAGCTGTAGTGTGAAATCATAGAATCATTAAGGTTGCAAAAGACCTCTAAGGTCACTGAGTCCAACCATTAAACGGTAACACTTGCACTGTGAGGTGTTATGTGGCTTTCTTTGTGTGAGGGCATCAAGCTGATATGCTTTTGGAAACCCTAGCTGAGACAGAATGCCTCAGCCCTGTAGCAAGGGCTGTGTATTTATGTGTTTACCGTGTCCAGAAAACGGTCTGTCCTAGAGAGAAAGCTTAACAATCCACTTGAACGTTAAACTTGGATTTTGCTCAGCTATAAAGAAAGACATTTTTCCTCTTTCTGCATTCCCACCAATGTTCTTCCAGGAGAAGGATTGTAAGTGTATTGCAAATACATAAATCCAGCTAGAACAGGATGCACACAGACGTAGCTGTATTGACTTGAAAGCTTTAAGATTCGATGTGTCTCTTACTTCAAGTCCTTAAATTAAGCAAGTATGACTTGAAGCACTAATGATAATAATGGTAGAGTTCTCTTCAAATATTGCGAGTTTCCTGTGTACCTTGCTGTTTGCATGGAAGCTCCACAATTCCTCAGGCTAGCAAATACCATTTGGTATCTCGGGAAGTAGGGGGAGGGAAATGCTGCAAGGTAAGAGCTAACACTTAACCTAATGTCTTCATGTAGAAATCATCATCTTCTGCACTTGTATAAGAACGTCCCTAGCTGTCCCCTGGTACTAGATTAGCGAATGACAATGCCATGAAATACTTGCTGGTGGTTTTGCAGAAGTTTTATAGTTTTCTGGTAGTAACACTTTATTTCCAAGCTCCACTGCAAGTACTACAAAAGCCTACAATGCTCAGCTAGAGAAGTTGTTGCTTAGCAATGATGTAGGGAATTAAGAAAAGCAGAAAATGTAGAATAAAAATTGTCTGACTGCTTAGTAAGCTAATGGATGAAAGCTAATGAATTTGTGGTTTCATACTACTATAAACTTATTTTAATCCTGCTTGATGCTGTATGTGCTTGCCTTTTAAAAACAGGTTTTCATGTTTTGGTAGGTAAAATAGTGCTCCTGAAGACTAAACACCTGGTTGTCCATGAAAAGTCATTTTTTTCCAGCTAGTTTCTAAAGCTGAGCAGAGGAATGCTGCACTACTGGTAGTGTGTTTTGGATGAAAGCTCATAGTTATTCCAAGAGGTACTGGCTCAGTTTGAACACACCAGGCATAGTTGTACGAATGCTGTGATATCGCCAAGAGACAGCTCTTGCAGAGAAGGTGATCTGCTGTGGCTGTGTAGTGTCATCACCTCTAGTCTTCCAGCGTTATAGGCACGTGTGGCCATGAACAGGGGGCCAGAGGGATGTAATGTGTTTGTGTGTCAGTTTTTGGACTTCCCTTGTTAATCACAAACTCTGTAGTAGAAGGAGGTTAAAAAGTAGGAGTTGAGTTGGAGACAGTGGAGTGTGGTTTTTGCCTCTGTGTGACCTTGGCTGACCATTTCAGGTACTTCAGCACAACTCAGGCTGCCATTCTTGGAGGAGAGTCTGTGTACTGAAGTTCTTGCTAGCATTTGGAGTGAGGCACTAATTATCAGGCCTGGGCAAGAACTTAACCAACACCATTTTGTTCCAATATATAGTTACAAAGTCTTTATGAAGAACATAAAGAACTGATCCAATAAGACAGTGATGGAATGAGTTTCTTCAGACAGACCAGGCACAGCTCCTTCTGGGTCACAGCCAAACCAGCAGCCATTCCTATGGACCCTAAATCATGCAATCCCAAGCCATCGGAAGCAAGCACGGGAGCCACAGCAGCTGGATGCTGACTTTCCAAGCAAACACATCCATACCCAAGGGCCTCAGCCTACATGTGTCGTGTCTTTGCTGTCGCCGTGCATGCTGCTGAAGTGAGAAGACTTTGATTTATGAATTGACAGTTGCGTGTCCCTGCAGACCAGGTTGCATCACAAATTAGAATTGAGAATGTATTCCTGTTCCTGTTCTTCTCTTCTGTTGTTATTCCTTTCTCAAACTTCGGTCTTTGGTGCTTTTGCACTCCATACCAAGTCTTCTCCTGGCTTGCAAAAACTTTAGGAAAAAGGCAAACTCCTGCTTTCTTTCTCTTTCCTCTCCTTTCAGACTGAAAGGGGTTTTTTTGCCTGTCAGCTTTGGTTTTTTTGAGATACAGAGAGCTGTGTGGGGTAGACGGAGAAAAAGCTTGGAACATAGTGCTGCAAGATATTTGATACCTGCTGAAGAACCTTGACTGGGAGATGCTGTGACCTCCTGACCTGGAAGATGGGACAGAGTGTGACCTCAACAAATTGGTCAGTGGTGCAGAAATGGGAAGTGGAGTTGATGCACCAGAAGAGCCACAATGATGATTAAAAGATAAGGGCACTGGAGCAACTGTGCAAGGAGAGGCTGAGATATCCGAGGTGTCTCTTCAGGCTGAATCCCAGCTGTTCAGTGTTTATAAACACAGAGGGTGTAAGGGAGTTGGCTCCAGACTCTTCTCAGCAGTACACAGGGACAGGACAAGAGGCAGAAGGCACAAGTTGCAAGAGGAAATTCTTTCTGAGCATTAGAAAACAAAACCACACACTTAATGTGAGGATGGCTGAATACTGGAACAGGTTGCCTGGAGAAGTTGTGGAGTCTCTGTCTTTGGAGATACTCAAAATTCAACTGGGAGAGGGGTCCTGGGCAACTTGTTCTGAGTGACTCTGCTTTGAGCAGGGAGGTTGGACTTGACAACCTCATCCATTGTCTGCCTCCTGAGTTTGGTACTTGGCTCTAGTCCTCAGCTAATCCAATTATACCACTTTGTAATTAGCTGAAACACACTGTATTGGCAGAGTGCACAGCCAGGGAGGTGTTGGTGTTCATCACCAAGTGCCTTTGACTTGCATGTTGTGCTGTGGTTTTGGCTGGGTAGGAAGTGATTTGTCTGCAACAGATGTTTCTTCCTTGTGCTCAGGTTCTGATCTTGTTCAAGTCCAAGAAGTGAGAGAGCAAATCTGTCCTACAAATCTGAAGTACTACAGTGCATCTGTGAATGCTTTGCCCCAGTGATGGAACATATGGAAATAATGCTTATCTTGATTTAGATAAGCAATTGCCTTTCCTGTACAATCATCCACGCTTAGTAGGAGTGGAAGCAGACACGTAATTGAACAGGTCTTACAATCTGTCTTTCCTAGCACTCCTTAAGCCTCTGCAGAAACAAATGGGATGGAAAGATGTGTTAGATGTGAGGTTTGTAACTGTTAATAGCTTGTCATTTTTAATCTGTACAGGACACTTGTGAAAACAAAACCTTAAATTAAAAGAAAAAAGCACTGAGTGTGTAGCAGAACTGTTGCTGCACATTCCCCTGTGGTCAGAAGCACTCCTAAAGCTTGCTCAACTCCTTTATTTTTTAGGCAACCCAAGAAAAGTGGAGCAGTGTCCCAGTCCAGTATGACTGAGATTCCAGCTGAGGATTCTCCTAGGAGTGGAAGGGCCAGCCCTTGTCTGGAGATGATGTTGTGACTCTGTCCCTTGCTCATGTTCTCTTCCCCGTGCTGTCTCCAGATCCTTTCGGAGAAGCCTTTCTTATGGGAGGTAGTAGCTGTTGTAGTAGGGATAAGATAGTGGGCAGCCTTATTTTTAACTTGGAATTGATTTACTTCCTTCAGCTGTGACTTCTAAAGCTGACTAGAAATGATGAAACTCCCCCATTTTCATATTTTTTTTCTTGCAATTCAGTCTGTTACTTGTTTCTATGAACTAGAGGTGGAAAAACATTGTCTTCTGACTTGTTTACCAAACTTTCATTACAACAGTGTGAGCCATAAATCATTTTGACTTGTTCTTTCTTGGATTTCCTCTCTTACTGACTTGTGCTCCCAGTACCTTTTATTTTGCCACGGGTATTGCTTTGTACTGTGGAGCTTTAGTACCTATTTTTTACTACTATGTGTGTGCTCTACATTCATTAACAGCTAGTTTTAAAATGCAAAGTATAAGGGTTTTTATAAAACAGAAACTCTTCCAGCTGTAGGTTTTTCTCCTCCCTCTGGTTGTAAGCTCTTTGGTATTGCTGTAGGGATTTATGTAACTGGATGCTTGAGACCTGTTTCGAAAATTAAGGTATTTTAAAGCATGTTAGACTTTTAGAACTCTTACTATTTGAGCAGTGACTGTTTCAGGGCTCATTTTCCAATGCTGCAGGTTTGTGCCATCCTTGCCCATTGCAACAGCTGAGCACATTCATGTCCTGGCTGGGGGCTCCCTCTAGTGAGATGTTCTGACAGTCCTTTTTCCTCTTAGTTTGGAAGGATTTTACACGTTTGCTTTTCAAACACAGTTTTTGTTGAGTAAATTTAATAAGAGTTTTCTACCTTGCGTGAGCTGTAAAGGCCCTTTTCCTTTGGGAGGAGCTGGAGGAACTGTAAGTAAAAAACTGAGGGCTAGGTCTGCCTATTTGATGCAAAGAGCTCAGTTAATCCACCTCATCCTACTTCAAGCTGTTGGCTCCATGTACTCCAAGATGTTGGGAGCGTGACTGAAGGACCAAAGGGTGATGTAGGGGGAAGAGCTAAAGGAAATTGAGTTGCACAAGAAAAGGGATAGAAAATGATGTGGCAGATCTAGAGTGGAAAAGGGAGAGTGGGATGTGAATGTTCAACTGTTTCTGGTGAAGATTTTCAGCTCTATATATTTCTGACTTTGGGGCAGAGGGGAAAAGAGAAGCTGGAGCATTTGTAGCGTTTCTGCTCTTGCATGTCTTCAAAACAGTCTAAACAAAATGGTTTTGAGGAAGGATATAATAAGATCAACTGTCCTTTGTGTGCAAAGATGGCTGGGTGATCATTGAGTTCACTTTCTCATAGAAGTTATGGTCAACTTGTTAGCAAGACTAAAGTTGAAACAATAATAAAAGCTGTCTTTATTAATAAACTTCAATAAAAAGGCTGCATTAGCAATCTTGCAGTACATGACTCCATTTGCCCAGCAGGCGTTGTTCCCTCAATCAGAGATAAGTGCCACCTCTTCGTCCAAGTCTTTCCACCCTTTCTTGTCCCTTCCTCTTCGGAGCAGGTTCTCCTGCAGGCAGCGCCGGCTCAGGTGACTCAGGTAGGTCATGACAGAGTCAGGGTTTTCACGCTGCCGGCTGATCCCCTCATCCTTGAGGCGGGAGCAGTCAACCACGCAGCAGGTCCTTGGCCAAGCTGAGGGTGTCCAGCCCATGTCCTGGAGGATACAGGACAGGGAACATGATGGAAGGGGCAGAGGGACTGTGAGGGGCTGAGACCCCTCTGGCTGGGCTTGGGCTCTCCTGGGAAAGCTGGGACCTGGCTGGGCTGCCCTGGGCAGCTGGATGCATGGAGATCTCAGGCAGCCTCTGTCTTGTGGCCCTTGTGGCTCAGCCTGTCCTCATCTCCTGCTGGGAGGAAGGAGGCTGAGACCCACCTGTGCCTCTGAGCCTGGACACAGGGCTGGGGAAGAGACAGAGGATCCTTGGAGCCTGCCCAGGCTTTCCTCTCCACAGGGGCTGTCAGTCCTTGGCCTGTACTTTGTAGCCCCAGGCCTTGATGTGTCCTGGCTCCCTGGCACCGTCCCACCTGCCTGAGCCCCATCCCTCACCTCTCTCCGTGGCCTCTTGGCTTTTCTCCACAGCCAATATCCAAGCCAAAGCATGGCCACCAGCAGGGACATGGCTAAGTAGGTGCAGCAGTGTGTGCATGTGCCGGGCTGCAGCAGGAGCTGGGCAGGCACATCCATCCTGGCAGTGTCCCTGATGAGACGGCCGTGGGGAGTGACGAGGAGCGAGGCTGCATGCAACCCCGGGAGCAGGGAGAGCTGCAGGAGCAGGGAGAGCCCCAGGCGGAGCATCGCGGTGCTGCCCGACAGAGCTGATCCCTCACTGACACCCTGAGCTCAGACAGCTGGGAAATGGAACCAGGAAGGTTGGTGGCATCAGTGAGAACAGAGGTGAGGGGGTGACACCAAATCGCTGTGATGTCACAAGGCCGTTGCCTGGCTGCCAGAGGGTTGAGAATGTCAAGGCAGGGCCAGAGGAGCTGAGCCCTTGGCTGTCTCACTGTTTTGCCTCCCTGCTGGGAATGAGTCTGAGCCCCAGCAGCCTGGGCTGTGCTCCCCATGGCTCAGCTGGGCCAGGGCAGCTTGGAATACTGACAAATTTGAATGTGTGTTCTCCAGTTGATGGAAATTGAGGGTAAGAGTAAAGGAGCAAGTTTGTTTGTACTGCTTGTATCTTCTTACTAAATATCAAGGGGTTTTTTACTCAAAAAAACCCCTTGCACTTGTTCTGAAGATTTGGAGCTGTTTCCAACTTTGTCACTTTAGCAGATGAATTCCATTTCTGATCAACAGATGAACTAAGTCTCTTGAGACTTTAGTTGGAAAGGATGTTGAAAAAGTAATAATAAAAGTAAATTTAATAATCTTCCCTCCTTAGCTCATTGCTGATGCTGTTTGTGCCTCATGGTGCATGACTTGGTGAAGCACTGGGCAATACGTTTGTGAAAGGGTTGGAGCTAACTGAACTGTTCTACAGACTGAGTAGGATGAAAATTAAGTGATTTGGTGATGCAGAAATTGGAGTTTACCAGAATAACAGACTGTACCTGTTAATGGTAACATTACTTATTAACAAGTCTGTTGGAAGCTGATGTATGTTGGCTTCACCACCTGCCGCCTCCTAGTGGAGCAATTTAAGGTGACAAAGCTCCAAGTTGTAAATTTGCATGTTTTTTTTCCCCAGGCTTTTCTTCTCCTGACAGCCTCTCTTCAGGAATCATTCTGAATTTTGGGGCTGCTGGCAAATAGCGTGCTCATATATTTTGTTATTCATTGGAAATAACTGTGGGTTGGAGAAATGATTGCTCAGTTAGGAGGGTTATCTTAACGAATTCCTCAGTTTGTTTTCGTAATGTGCTCCCCTGTGATTATTAAATAAAATTATTTGATGGATCTCCCTTCAAAAAATGTGTTAGCTTATGCAGTTTTGTAATCAAATGGTGTATGGGCAAGCATTTAGCGTTTCCTACCAGCTTGCATTTGGAAACAAATCTGTCTGAGGCAAGCCGGGCGATTTGAGGGCAGTGCTGGTGTCTCCGTGTGTTACCGGTGCCCTCTCGAGGTGAAAACAGAGATGCTGCAGTGTGGCACTGGACTGCTGCCTGCTCGGAATAATCATCTCACACACACATCTGTAACCTGATTTTACTCCTTGCTTGGTTTGCAGGTGAAAGCACCAAAGAAGATCTGCAAGGGAAGAGAAGTCTGAGTGAGAAAGTCTCTCTCTACAGAGGTGACATTACACTGCTCGAGGTTGATGCCATCGTTAATGCTGGTAGGTGGTTGAATAATTCACATTATTGTAGCTTGTAGCTCCATGTTACAAGTGGGAACTTCGAAAAGTTGCTTAAAACTTGTGTGTCCTGTGGAAATATATTGGAAAACTTCTTTTTCCCAGGTTCCTTCATATTGCATCTCTTCGTTCTGTGGCCCTTTCCTGTGACAAGGGTTGTTGTGAAACTTCAATAGCATGGTCACCATGAAAAAAATAATTATTTCATCTCTATGTTTTGACGTGAGTGCCTGGGACTTCTCACTTCATCCTGTGGAAAGCACAATTTTAGTACTAAGCTAGTGCAGTACATTCCAGTCTACTTTCATATATCAAGCCATTTGTGGGCTAAATAACGTGAAACCCTTTAAAACAAGGTAATGAGAAGACAGCATTTGTTTTCTGTTGCTTGCACGTTGGTGTTCTCATCAGGAGATTGGATTTTTCTAATCTGTGGTTATGACCTATAGACTTGTAACTGTTTTAGTTCCTCTTCTCACTCAGTGACCACGTCTCCATGTGTGGGGTAAAGGACTCTGTAGCGCCTTGTGATGTGGCTTAATTAATTTGTGTATTGGGTTATAGTAAGCTAATTTGGGGGTTTGGGGAAAGACTGGGGGAAGGTTTCCCCCCCATGCACGTGACCCCAGCAAATCTTGCCTGCACTCCTCACCTGAGAAAGAATATGTTTATGTGTCCTGAGACTGAAAATGTTTTTCCCTGTAGTATTTGGGTGGCATTGATTAATTTTCAAGAACTGATTTTTGGGGGTATTCATTTTTTGGGAGGAAACATACACCAATAACATGCAGAGATTGCCAAGGTTGCGTTGGTAAGAACAGATGTGTTTGTAAAAAAGCTGTGTGGAGATACTGGTTGGTGACTGGACAGAGCACAGGAATGTTTGCCCACGCAGTGCACAGGTCAGTGAACAGACTGAGGTTGTTTGATGCTGTTTCTGTGACTCCCCACTTGAACAGTGGAGAGCTGCTGGTAGGTTTTGTGAAGTACAGGTAGAATCCTTAGGCAGTTCAAAATACATTTTGTCGTTCCAACAAATACGGAGGCTGGTAAATATATAAAAAAATTAATTTTCTAGTTTACTGATGCACAAAAGCCTTCCAAAAGTACAAAAACAATACACTAGCATCCATGTAACATGATCCCCTCCTCACTGTGTTGGCAAGGCCTCTGAAGCTTTAATGTTTTTTTTTTGTCCCTTCAGTTGTTTTTTAAGATGGTTTTTCCAGTAGTGCCTTTGCTGACTTCCTTACTTTACTGCTTTCCAGTAAGTCAATATTCTCTCCATTTATATTTATTTATATTTAGCTTCCCTTTGTTCATGGGCCTTCCTTGAATATCAGGCTGGAACTAGTTGCAGATTAGCTCTGAAATAGGAATACTTTGCTTTTCTGGATTTAAAGGGATTTTATCCCTTTCTCCTGAAGTTTCCAAAATACATCCCAGACTGCCAATGTCTGTAAACTTCCCTGCTATCCTGGTGAGAAATGCATCACTGAGTAGAGATTAATAGGGGTGGGTTTGATTTCTTTTTAAATATGCAGTTTTGAGAAAAGATTTAAAGACCACTCAAAACAACACAAACTGAGGTTGAAAAACCTAAAGGGGGATGTGACACTCAGAGAATCTGGAATGATTTTGGCAAAAAGCAAGAAGTTGTTTCTACTGTTGTCTTCCAGAAATGGGTTTAGATGCAGTGAGAGATCCAGATTAGGTTTTGGCCAAGCCACTTTTGGGAAGGAGCGTATTTATATGGTGATACTTTGGTGTACCAGGCTGTCCTGTAGCAGCAGTCCCAGGGCAGCACACTGGTGCACATAGTTGTTTGAGAATCTTCTATCTCTCTTCTGCCATCTTTTATAGTTCCTAATGTACATAATTCACTAACTATTATGAGATGTTAATAAGTTCAGATTAAGATACTACCCTACAGTTACCTTGGAAAAATCAAATATGTACTCCCTCTATGTCAGTGCAGCAATTAAATTTGATGTGTAAGCCTTGGATTTGCTCATGGTTTCAGTGCTACCTTTTTTCCTGTTAAACCTTTTAACCTGTGGAGAATAGCTGGAAAGGTACACGAGGAGGGTGGTTTTGGTTCAATATGCATCTTATTTGTGCAACACATCCAGTTGCTGCAATGAGATTCCTTTCAAATCAAACAGTTTTAGTGAAATTGTAGTGTCTCCGTAGATTGTATCTAAACCTGTGACTCTGAACCCTGTGATGCTTTTGCAGAGAACTTCCATTGGTTTCCCTTCTGCAATGGAAGTTATCTAAGCCTCAGAGATGAAGCAGAAACTAGTCACAGAACCAGCTTCTGTGTGAGAGTTGATTAAAATGCAGCCTGTTGAACATGCAATAGGAGACAGGTGTTATGGCGTATTAAATCTGGGCAACTTGTTTTTATACTTAATGCCTTTTGACTGCCCCAGTTGCTAATGACTGACTCCCTCCTACCTGTTGCAAACTGATTAAGATGGAGCAAGTCATATCCAAATTAAAGGCACAGGAAGGTAACATTTGAATATTTACATTGACTTGTGAGAGCAACTTAAGTAAAGAGAATAGTCTGGCAAATTCTGGGGGCTGTGGGAGAGTTCCAGGTGGTTCAAATAATTTCCAGGTTTGGATAGAAACATACTGGCAAAAGATGTCTCTTCTCAAATACCTGCTTGTGAGCAGGAAATGAGCCATAAATGGATATAAATGGTGTAGCTAAATATGGGGATATCATTGAGCACTGCTGCAAAAGGATCCCCTCTTCTCCTAGACTTGGAACAGGCAAACTGAAAGGTACTTAGCAAAAATTTTACATGTAGTTTATGCCAAAAGAGGGCAACTCTGGAAGGAATGGAAGTAGGTTTGTGGTTTTGTTCATTGTCAAAAGAACCACATCAAAACAGCTGCTTTGAAATCATTCAAGATCAGAGTGAGGACCTGAGATGCAGTGTGAGGGAGAAGGGAGCTGGAAAAAGGAGCTGATGTATCATTTTTTAAAAATCAATGTCAATTACCTACGCCTGCAAATCTCTTTTCCTTCCTGATTGGTTTCCTAACATTTTTTTGCTGCTGATTGCATTGCATTCTTCACTTCGGCCATAACAACCCCATGCACCGTTATCGGCTGGGGGAGGAGTGGCTCGAGACTAGTGAGGTGGAGAGAGACTTAGGTGTACTGATCGATAGGAAACTCAATATGAGCCAGCAGTGTGCCCAGGTGGCTAAGAAGGCCAATGGCATCCTGGCCTGCATCAGGAACAGTGTGGTCAGTCAGTCCAGGGTGGTTGTCCTTCCCCTGTACACGGCGCTGGTCAGACCTCATCTTGAGTACTGTGTCCAGTTCTGGGCTCCCCAGTTTAAGAGGGATGTTGAGCTGCTTGGGAGGGTCCAGAGAAGGGCAACGAGGATGGTGAAGGGACTGGAGGGCAGGCCCTATGAGGAGCGACTACAGGAACTGGGACTGTTCAGTCTGGAGAAGAGGAGGCTCAGAGGTGACCTCATTGCTGTTTACAACTACCTGTGGGGAGGTTGCAGCCAGATGGGTGTGGACCTCTTCCTTCAGGCTGCCAGCACCAGAACGAGAGGGCACGGCCTCAAGCTACGCCAGGGAGGTTTAAACTTAATGTTAGGAAGCGGTTTTTCACAGAGAGAGTGATTGCACATTGGAATGGACTGCCCAGGGAGGTGGTGGAGTCACTGTCCCTGGAGGTGTTTAAGAGAAGACTGGACGAGGAGCTTAGTGACATGGTCTAGCTGGGGGGTGTTGGGCTGGATGACCCTGGGTCCCTTCCGGCTCGGAGTGGCCTGCTAGACTGTGAGGGATCTAGGTCGGTGTTACCGCTCGGGGATACGCTTTCAGTCTCTGTACGGGTGTTAGATGGTGAGTTGGACTAGATGATCCTTGTGGGTCCCTTCCAACTCATGATATTCTGTGATTCTGTGATTCAGATAGGTATTGGTTTAAGTTGATGTTTTGCATGGGATTTCCTGTAATGTCATTCCCTTCCCACTTTTTTTAAGGATTCAGGTAAGATTTGTACAAAAATCTGGTATTTACTCCTATGTCCTCTTCTACTCTTCTGGTATTGCACTCTGAGAATGTGAACAGGCTGTACTTGAGGCATTTACTTCCTGCATACATTTGTGATAACTGGCCTTTTTGACAAATGAAATATTTCTGGCTGTCACTTCATTCTGATGCCAGAAGTGTTTCAAGCACTTGCAAGCCAGATAACCATAATTAGCCGAATTCCAGATAACTCAGGTATTCCCTCACTTCCTACCTGTTAATAAATCCTACTGCCCAGTTCTGAGATAAGGAGGAATGTACTCATATGCTTGTGAGGGAGTTTTCAGTAGGAGCAAGATTGAGGGGAAACAGTTATGTGTGGGGGGGAAATAATTCTCCTTTATTTATTGGGGACAGGGGGAAGAAGATGGCTTGCAGCACACTGGAAGAAATTATATTTCTTCTTAGCTTTGAGAAGTATTCTTGGATATCTGTACCAAAGTTTGGTGCTGAGGACAGAAGCATTTAAATCTCCAGGAAAAAGGAAGGTGATGAGTTGTATTCAATTAGATATTTCTGGTAATAAGTCTGTAGTTTTACTTCTAAGTTTGTAACTGCAGGGTTGCTACAGTTACAGCAACTAGATGGCTCCCTTTAAACTGTACTTGAGTGCTGGAATCATCCCTGATACATACTCTCTGATCTGGGGAGGGGCTATAATTTTGTAAAGGGAGTATCTTTTCCATCTGAGATTTTACTTCCTGTTTGTTTTCTCTGATAAATAGCAAAAAGATTTAGTGAAGAGACTAGGTAGACAGCTTTTTATGTCCCTTTTCCCCTCTGATGCTGGAATTTCCTTATTGAACCTCACACTGCTGTAGAAGAATTTCCCCCACAGGAAAGCGTCTCCCTGTCTGCAGTGAGTCTCCTCCTCAGCTGGGAATGCCGCTGTGGCAGCATCGGCCTGCCTGGGGTCCTCAGCTTCCCTGTAACGCTGTGCAGGACCAACCCAGGGAAGGGATGAGTCTCTGGGTCGCTTTCAGGGCGTGAATTACAGCTGAATCTTTTTAATGGGTTTGTAGGAGTTTGAAATGCTTGTCCTGCTGTACCTCCCTGTCCTGGTAGTGAGAGTGTGTGGAACTGGTCAGTTTTGAATATGCTGTGTTTGCTTTCCTTGATGCAGGATTGGTTTTGACAGGAGCCTCCACATGACAACTTAGAGAATGAAGGAGACATTTTCCTGGGAAGTCTCACCTTTCCTAATGAAATACGCCTCCCCTCCCTCAGGCTTCTGACTTCACAGCCCTGTTCCAGTATTTTAGTGCCACAGCAACATCTTCATCCAGTTCTCCTAACTGGAGGTAGCAACAGATTTTCTTTCAGACTTTTCCTGGCTTTGACCTTGAGTTATAATCTGATTGTTTATGAGACATCCCATTTTTCTCAAGCCCAAAATTACATGTCAGGATGGAATTGCTCTATATTGATACTAGGACCTGAATATATTATCAGTGAATTACTTATAGGAGTGTGTAAGTACAGATAGTGGCTGAACTCTGCCTTCCCACACAAACAGCTTGTTAATGCGCAATCAGTCACTGCAGTTGCCTTGAACTTGGAGCTTAATGAACAGGTGGGGAGAAAGGATGGATTCTAATCTGGAACAGATCTGACATCAGGCAATTTCACTGATTGCTAATCCATTTCATTTGGCAACTTAATTTATCACATGGAATTTTCATCCTGTAGCTTCTGAAGTAGAAATTACTTCAGAAGTGGCCTGTCTGAATATTATAAAGGTGTTTGAGTCAGTCATGTGGAGAATAAGTATATACACAACGCCAGGTCAGGCTCAGCAACTATTTTACACTGGCCAGTAGTTCTTACTCTGGAGGTAATTTTGAAATTAATATTCAATAATTCACTATCAAAATAAGTCCCTTAACTTAAATATTCTTGCTCTTGAAAGTAGAATGAACAAAATGTAAAATGTGCCCTTAGGTTGCTTATAGGATTTTGGCATGGGATGTTTGCATCTGTGTTTTAGCATTGATTTTGTGGGGGCTTTTGTTCTTTTTTTCTAGTTGAGCTAAATATAAATGGTTACTCATGCTTGACAGCTTCTTACTAGAGTTTGCTATTCAGAAGCATGTTTTGTAAAGGTATTTGAAATATTTTATCTCCAGTGTACAGGTAGGGGAAACTGGAAACTTGTATTAAATCTCACGTATGGAGTCATCTGGCATCTGCCTATGTAACTTATACTGTTGTAATTTCCTTTAGGAATAGAACCAATATTGCTAACAAATGGTAGTTAGCTTGGTTTCCATCTTTACTGTGAGCAGACTGTGGTGTTAATCAAAGATTTCTCAAGTTAATTTACAGTTGGTGCAATTACACTTGTGTCTAAAGCCCTGCACTAATTTAAATATAGTCCTCACTAATTCATCAGGAAAGTCAATGTTAATAGTTGAGAGAATCGGTCACTCTCAATCATGACATCTGTGAGTGAGTGTTACTGCTTTTTGTGGAAATGCTTTCAGCATGGCTGGTGTAGTTAAACTTGCCCTCTGCTTTTGGTCTCATTTTGTTTCAATGCTGTTCTTCCCTGTAGTGTAATATTCATTTGGACGAAAACTAAAAATCTGTGTGTAGTGACAGTGATCAAGAGAATGGAAGGGAAGCAGAGCCAGAGGTGCTTTTTAATTTAGTTGTGGATTACTGTAGCTGCTGCCTCAGTCAAACACCATTTGCTCTAAGGACGTGGCCAAGGCTTAAAACTGAGGAGGCTCGTTCAGAGTTGCACTGCAGCACGGCTGGTTGCAATGCACTTCATCTCAGGTATAATTAGCACAACTCAAACCTTAAGGATTGAAAAAAGAAATGCTTGGCAGTGCTGCAGACACATGGCAGGAATGAACTTGGTGCCTTGGGAGGGGGAAATGAATTGTGGTGAAGTGTTTTCAGTATTCCAATACATTCCACAGCTGCTCACAGCGATGGCTCCTGAGGGGAGGGTGAGCCTGGTCTTTAACCTGCCGCTTCAGGTGTGGTGCCAGGAGCTGAGAGTGATGGAATGGAGACCTAAACCTTGCACTGCCTCAAGGAGAGCTTTGCCATCAGCCTGCCATATGGCCAGCCACTGCAAACACAGGCACTTCATGTTAATGATAATCAAGTGATGATTTCAAGCAGTGGGATATGAGCGTTCAATGACTTACTGAGAGGCCATAAAAAAAGCAGTAGAGAAGAAAATATACTTTCCACTGGAACAATGCACTTGAAAAGCTCCTTAAATTAAGAGATTGTGGGCTGAGGCACCAGACACAGAACACTGAGGTTCAGAGCAAGGCTTTTTGACTTTTTGTGTTATTCCACACTGCCACAGAAATCTGAGTGGAGTGGGATGAGTGTGCAGGATGCTTAAGTATCTAATATTCAATTACCTAAAACAGGTTGCCCAGAGAAGCTGTGGATGCCCCATCCCTGGAAGTGTTCAAGGCCAGGTTGGATGGAGCTCTGAGCAACCTGGTCTAGTGGAAGGTGTTCCTGCTCATGGCAGGGGGTTGAAGAAAAGGATCTTTGAAGGTCCCTTCCAGTACAAACCATTCTGTGATTCTTGGAAATACCCTGGCACAAATTTAATGGCCAGCTCTCTCCTCTGCCATGATTCAGTGTAATCTGTTTGTCTTCTGAAAATCTAATGTCAGATGGCCCAAGTATGTATTTAGTAGCCTAATCTAACCTGATGGTCTATGATACCTGGATTTATTTACCAGTCTGTTTTCAGGATTGATGCTTTGAGGTCACTGTCTGTTTTACCAAGACCAATATGTTCTCCTTATTTCTTTGTGCTTCTTTTGTTGAATCCATTTATTATCCCTGGGGCCAATGTGATTATTTATCCTTCACGCCATGGTTACTCTAGATATTTTTTGGGTGTGCCCTTTCTAGGGAAAAGTAGCCGTATACAGGCAAAACACTTACAAAGCTGGGTTTCTTTAAAGCCTCTGACTTGCCTCAGCTGGGAAGTGCGAGGTGGTGTGGGATGCCACGAGTGCTTTCTGACAGCAGGTGGCAATAGTGCCCCTGCTATCGTGTGACCACTTTTTGGCCCGTATACCTTCATTTTCCTGGACATAAAATCAGTAATGACTTAGGCAGAGTAAACAAAATGCATGTATTCAAGCCGTGCTTGTTGGATGGGCCGTCGATACAGCTCGCTCTTATTAAATGCCGACTCCATTTCATTACGTGTGTTCAGCGTGTGTTTGAAATACAACAGGAGACAGGCGTGGTCTGGAGGAACTGTGAGCATCTGTTTTACTTCACCGAGGAAAATATTTCGGAAGGACCTTGCTATCAGCCTGTCTCATCACACGTTTGACAGTGCAGCTGTCATCTTGAGTGTGCTCGTGGAGCAGCGTGGTGTAAGAAACTGCTCAAGGTCATCTTGAACAATTATGCTTCGTTTCATAATATTAAATCCACTTTTAATCAGGACTTGTGGAGGATTATTTGAAGGACTGTGGGTTTCTAAGCTGATAGTTGCAACTTTGTTCTCAGTCAAGATAGCCATAAGACTTCATTTTACATTTTAAAAACACAAAACAGTAAAGAAATGATTTGAAGTCTCTTTTCTGCAGTATTTACAGGATCTTGGCAGTGAGAGGTCAGGCTGAAGTTACCCCTGTAGTGGTACTATTGCCCCCTCATGCTCCTCTGTCCAGATGAACATTTGCTCTTTCCTCGGTTTATGCTGTAACCATGAACACATTGGCTTGTTCTGGGTTTGTTCAAACATTGTCTGAACATGATCTCAGTCGCTGTAAGTTGCACAGGAATTTCAGCATGGGAATTAGCATTTCCAAGTGTAACGTAATCCCGTTAAATACTGTATGCAGCTAAATCGCAAATAGGGGAAGGTCTGCCCTGGATTGCAGCAAGTAACTTTAGGTTTATTTTATCTAATTTCCTAGATGCAGAAAACTGTGCAACTGCTCACCAAAATGGTAGTGAGAGTTGATGTTCAAAAATGCTGTTGAGTACCCGGCAGACCTTATCTGTCTCCCCTGCCTCCTCCTTGGGTAGGAGGAGTTGCTTTTGCTTGATTCTCGAAGCTGCCAAGCAGGAGACTGAGGCTGTGTCTTCACCCTTTGTTGGGATTGCAGTTTTGCCTCGTGGTTTGCCATTTGCTGTGGGTTTAGGGAAAGCTTTTGAGAAATGTAGTCCCTTGAAATACAGTTTCCATTGCTTGTTACATAAATAATTATGGACTGTGAAATGCAGTTTAGGTTTTGGTTTGACCTATGGCTGTTAGCAACTGACTTCTCTGACAAAAGGAAAACAGTTCTGTTGCAAAACCACAAGTTGCTTTCTTTAGGAATTCAGAATGCCTCTCGCTTACAAATTAGTATTAAGGGTATGGCTTGGCTTTAAAAATCTGGGCTCCAAATGCCTTTGTGTGACCTGCTGTCACAGTCATAAAAATTAGTAATGGCAGCTAAATATACATCAAAGGATGGAGCATTGCAAAAGCAGCATTTGCTTCTTAATCCAGGCACAATGGCAAGTGGTGTTTGCATCATGTGCAAGGAATAGTTACTTGTAAGTTTATACACCATTGTTCAGAGTGGTTTGGATGTGTTTGGGAATTGTTTTAATTACAGTACTGAAGATGCTGCAGGCCCTGTGCTTTCCTCACAACCAAGGGGCGATGAGCTACTGCTGCTCCCTTAGATTTGCTGTTCACTCAGGTGACAGGAAGAATCCAGGTTAGTTTTAGGGTCTCCTGCCTGAATTGTGACTTGCACAACGTGCTGGAATGGGCGGAGCAGTCCTCTGCCTTCCTCCTTTGGGGGTACCCTCTCCCAAATAATGCCCCTCTGGCTGCAGAGGAGCTGTTTGGAGCTCTGCAACGCCTTCCTGAGCCGTGCTGAAGGATAAGCAGCCTCACGGAGAAAAGACTTAGCTCTTGTGAGAGTGATGTTGTAACAACCCTTGTTCTCTCATGGTTTCACCAGAGATGCCCCGGAGCCTGGGGCTTTTTTTATCTATTGTGTGCAAGGAGTTGAAATTTGTGGGAAAGACACTGATTTGGTAAACTTTTTAGGATTATTGCTCCTTCTCTCTTTTATCACTTGAGTGTCTGTGCTGCAGTAACTTTATTCTGGTGTACAACATGAATCACTTAAATATGTCTCTGTAGCACCTTCATTTTATGCTTTAAAACTGGTTTCTGTAGAGTAATAAATAGAAATAGTTAATATCTGTGCCTAGTTGTAGGCTGCCTCAAAAAGATGGTTCTGTCAGCTACATTTTCTTTGATTTGTGTTTTGAATGTTTTGCATTGCAAATCCATGTTAGAAATACTTTTTAAATTTAAAGTGTGAACCATATTGCTTTTTCAAGGGAACTGTGCTCTTGTGTCATGTGAAATAACTTTTTATTTAAGAAAGGTGGTATTGCTTTCAGCTCTATGAAGCCAGGTTATAGAGGAATGTAAGTCTTCTCAGTGACTTGATATGCCAGATAATAGTAACTGGCAACCCATTCCCTTTACATTTCTAAGAATTCGTGGTGTACAGGCTGTTTCAGAGGAACTCTTTTTCATCCTGTCTGTTTTAGTCCCCTTTGAAAGGATTATGCTGAGCAGTGTGGTCCAGGTCACTACTTGACTAGTTCAGAATTTCTGCAAATCTGAGTCCTGATATTAATCTTCCTGAAATTTAAATCAAATTTTAGAACGATTTCCAGAATAGTCAGTCAGTGAAGAATGGTGCATTTTAGCTGCAGAGTTCACTGAACCACAACAGGAAAATGAACAAAAATCCAGAATTTATTCATGGCTTCTTATTTCTAAGGTTCTGGAACAATTTCCATTCTGGGTTGTCCATTACCTGAATGTACCCTGGGGGAAGGGTGGAGTAAGGCAAATACTTCTTATTTTTCCTTTGATTCCTTGGATGAAGGCATCTCCAAATGCTGGAGGCCAGATGATTTTTGCCTTGTGTCACAGCAGAGCTTTGCCAAGCAGCACTTCCAGCCTTGGCCATGGTCCAGCTAATTCTAGTTTCTTTTTTATTTTAACTCCCCTCACCCGGTAGTAGAAATGCAGCATTTTTGAGAGCTGTGTGATCAGTATTAAGGTTGTTTTACCTCTAAGAGTGATTTCTCTACCTTCCCCCTCCTTTCTGGTAAAAAAGAACCTGCTTAGGAGGCCCGAACTTGAAGTTTTGGCAGGGCTTAGAGCCCAAAGGCTCTTTAGGTCAGGAGTTTACAACTTCAGAGGCTGCAGCTCTAGCTCAGACTAGTCCCCAACACCAGCAATAGATGAGATTAAAATAAAAACCATTTCTTAAATTCCAAGTGAATCACCTGACAGACAGGCCAAGGGGTGTTGTCAGGTGGGAGTACTTCTCTCTTTAGCTCTTACCAAAGACACAGCAGGTTTGGGTTCCCTACTTTTTCCTTAGTGCCTGTGTCCCAGGGGTTGAGTTACATGTGGCTTCTTCTCTTCCATTACACTGGCAACATCAGACTGAAACCAGGCTCTGAGCCAGAAATTAGAGCTTAGCAATATCTCTGCTGCTTTCCTCTCCTGTCCTCTAGGGCTGGCACCCAGCAGAGCAGCTTGTGTTGGCTGCAGCCCCCTTTCCCACCCTTATCCTTGGGAGCAGGATGTGAGAGGACAATCATACATGGTGTCACCTCCCCCTGAGCTGTTGTGGGTGTAGGCTCCTACCTACAAATCAGTGTCTCAAATCACACCCTCCAACCTGTGCTTTCAGCAGCTGGGGAAGCTGTGCCGATGCATTTAGACCCACTTTTTCTCTTTGGGCCAGTGCTAATCAGCCAGGAAAGCCGAGTTTGTTCTTATTTCTTGGCTGCCCTGCAATGCTGGGGGGTGGGAGTGAGCTGGATGGCTCTTTGGTGTCTCTGCTACAGACACCGTGCCTCAGGAGCCTCCCCGGAGCGCTGCTGGAGTCACTTCATATTTCATAATTCCCTGCTGACAATTAAGTCAATTTGCTGGTGCAGGCATGATGGAGCTAAGCTAGGACATGTTCCTTTTTTTAGCCAAGATATGGAGTGAAAAGCTCACTCTTCTGCTTTGATTGAATTGAAAACTGAAGTATATTGTTACCTTTCCCTGGCTTGGAATGGGGATCAGATTTATCAGTGGCATTGTCACCTTCTCTGGACTTCTTGCTCATGAATTTATTTTCCTGTTTTATTTATTGAATGGAAGGAGGAATCCAGGCAGGCATGCCTTGATTATTTGGTGCAGAAGATGGTAAAGCATCACACCTCCATAAGAAAGGATCTGGCTCTGAGCTTAGGCCCTTGGAACTCTAGGGAAGGACCTGTTGGTGGGAGTGTGGGAAGGACAGTTTCAGGATTCAGGGCCTTAGGAAGAGGAGCCAGGCACTTTGGTTCTGTGCAAACTGAGTAGTCTCTCTCTTCCCCAGCATGGCCTGCTGGATCAAGGGGTTATTTTTTAAATTCCTGGCCAAATGCTACATTCCTTCTTCTAGAAATACTGCTTTGTCTTGAATTTTTTTGCTTTTTTAAATTTTAACTTGTGTTAAACAACATTATCTTCCACAGTCTGGCTAAATATGTAATTTAACAACTATAATTGTTCTACCTTGGGTCTAATTTTTCTCCAGTCCTGGCATGAACACAGTGCTACAAATGTGGACCTAGTCTGGTGAAATGGAGGATGATTTAACATTCAAAAGTGGAATTTTGGGTGCTTTCTGGTTGTGGTGAAATCAGTTTCTGACTTGGCTTACACGTTTTTGCTTGGGACTGTGATGCTGTTTAGGCATGGGTTCTTTCTAGTTGATGTTTATACTCTTTTAGCTTAGTGTTTCATTCTCGGTGTCTGTGCCGCAACATATAATGTGTGGACGTTTGCACTCTATGTATTTTGCCTCTTTTTTTATTAGTTTAGCTGAAGTCTTATTTCTTCCACACCAGCTAAGGAAATGGTCTGAACCATCAGTAGCCTGCAAATTCTGAAGATAAATCCTACAGAATTAGTGAGACTGAAGAATTTTAAGCTATGATCCTGAATTCTGGTCCCTTGTCAGTGCATATAATGAACATATGAGTTAGGTGAGAAAGAAAATGTGCATAGGAACTGGAAATAAAATCAGTTGCTGAACAGCCCTAGGCTTTTAATTCAACTTTGGTAGTAACTTTTGGAAACCTTGCAGGGAAAAGCTGATTTATATGTCAACTATTTCATCTTAAGAATCAGAAATCTGAATCTGGTACTTCCAAAACATCTTTCTTCTCCTTTGTCCAAAAACATTTGGTTTTCAGACTGCCCAGGTGACTCATTGGTACCAACACGTTATTCTTCAGAGGCTTAATACTTGCACCACATATAATACTCTGCAAGTTTGATGAAAATGCTGATTTTAACTGAGGCACTCATGTCTTTGGATAGATTTGAGTTTAAACTTGAGCCTAGAAAAAGCTGCACAAGTTCTTAAATTCTAGCGCAGGCATAGTCACGTTCACTTGGGAAGGATTGTTCATACATAATTTAAGGACATGTAGAAGTCTTGAAAAATGATGTGTTAAAGGACCAGTATTTCTCATTGAAGTTTTTTTCCCCCCTTGGTGTTTAATAAAAAGGCAGTAACTTTTGTTCTCTTTAGAAGCTGCTCTCTAATCACTGTAGTTCATTATTTCAGCTTCAAAGTGCAGTCTGTACAGAGAGGCAATGAGGTGTATCCACATCTAGAAATTAAGCAATAATCATGTAGTTTAGTGTTTCAACAGGCTTTGTTCATTAGTAAGTACAATGATCCATTGTAAGTACTTGCTGTAGTCATGATGTTCTTAACAGTCTGAAACTTAAACTCTCCAGAGTGATTTTTTTGGGACATATATTCCCGACTGAAGCGATGCCGCCAGGTGTACCAAGTGCAATTCTATGTATCCTGTGTAGCAGTGACTGTTCTGCAGAGTCATTATGAGAAGAATATCAGACATCATGTGTTTGTGTAGTATGTCCATGCATATTTGCTTTGAATTTACCAGTAATTCATGCTTGCACCAGGAGCAAGAACAACTGTGGGTGTGGCAAAATGTTTGGAAAATCTTGTCTTGCTTCAATTTGTTCAAAAGAAGGAGAGACAAAGGCACAGCCAACACTAGGAAAAACAGAAAGGGGAGAATTAAAACTGCCGTGCTGCAAATTAGCGGGAGAGGGAGGCACTGATATGCAGGTGGGCACATGAAGAAAAAAATAGTGGTTTGGTGGGCTTGACTTAATGAAGCTTATCTTGTGACTCCATAGGAAGGCTATACCTCCAGATTGTGAAGTTTGGTCAGTGGGATGTGAAAAAATGGATGCTTTTAATTTAAGAGAAGATGGGGGAATGTTTAGATGTGCTAAAGGTGTGAGTGGGAGAGGGTCACTTGACCAAGGTGTTGTGGGTTGAGGCTGTAATTATACAGCAATTTGGAAGCTGCTTGGCTATAAAAATGAGTCATGCTTTCCCCTGAATGAGAGGGGTCTGTCTGTGCTTGAACTCCTCTCCAGGGACCTGCCAATCCAGGACTGCCCTGGGCAAGTGCACAAAAATATGGAAGTCAGCCATTCAGTGGAATTTCTTTCACTTTTTCCAAGCTTAGAGATGCAGTTTTGATTGTGGCTGTATATACATAGTTTTTCAGGGTAATGTGTTCAAGGTGACTGTGAAAAGCTTTTGGGAGGTGGGAAGGGAGAGAAGTCACCCATGTTGTGAGCTATTTTTGGTATTGCAATCTGACTTTGATGCAGTAGCTGAACCACCTGTTGAAAGGCTGCTGATTTTGGCTTTCTTGTAGCCCAGAAACTGTGTGAGGAGATGCTGTTGTGTGCAGAGATCCCTGGAATCTGGTGGGTTTGGGGGAAGAGTGTCCTGGTGCAGTCCTGCTGGAGCCGGGGTGCTGCTGTGGTGTCTTCCCTGTGCACATCAGCTCCCAGCCAGTAAGACAAGGCACAGAGCCTCAGCTCCTCAATGGTTAATTATCAGGTTTAAATGTGACTCAAAGAAGTGGCAAACTGTATAATGACCACGGTTCCCCTCACAGGGCCGAAGGGGTAAAAGGTCGGTGGTCCCAGACCAGCGCTGGTCCATCCTTTGCCTCTTAACAAGCATCAAATGTTTTATAAATGGAGGCAGAGTTCAAATCGCTGCTCTCCAGGTTTTTTTGGGGGAGCACAGCACTGAATTTATCCGGCTTTTACTGTGGAGGCGTCGGGTCACTAGAGTGTGCTGCAGGCCCGGCCCTGGGAGCTCGCCCGGCAGCTTTCCCCGCCGCTGGGCGACCGGGATTTGTTCACCACGTTGCTTTGCTGTCGCCTGGGCAACTCGGGCGAATTCCCTCGCTATTTCCTTTGTGTTACACCCTGCTTCCCTGGCAGTGAATGACCTGGCGGCTCGTTAGCTCGGTACCTGGGAGCCCCAGGAGAGCAGCGTGTTTTTAAGCTTTATAACATCCCCACGGCCGCCTTTGTTCGCTGGCTGAGGAGCCCGGGCGAGGTTGCCACGCTGATGGCTTATAAAGAGCTGGTATCAACAGCGTTTAATTAAACCATTTATAGGTGCCGTGTGGTAATGTTTATGGATCTGGGCTTTGCAGCTTTGTGGTGGTGAATGCGGGCAAGAAAATCCAGTCCTGCTGCACCGGGCCATGTGTGGAGGGGAACGCACATGGTGTATGCAGACCTTGGAGATGTTCTTGTTTTCTCTGTGAGAAAGTCTCAGTTCTGCCTTTTTAGAATAAATGTGAGCTGTTTTCCATGTTCCTGCAAGGTAGTCTTTAATAGAGGTGCACAAATTGAAAGTAGTAATTTTTTTTGACATTCAATACTTTTCTGCTTGGTCAGGAAGGCTTTGTACAGTTGAATTCCTTTCATATTTTTGGTGAAGGCTGGGGCAGTCTGGATGTCTAGCTTGAGGACAAATCCAGAACTGTAGAAATGTAATTAAAAGGTTTTTTATTACTTCTGCTGTCCTGTCCTATTTTAATTAAGTTCATCCTCTGATGAAAATTGCTCTCTGAATTATAGTGGGAAATCCATAATGTCGTCTCTCCTTCTTGGACAAAGATCACGGCTGACAATTCTCCTCTGCGGGCAAACTGTGAGTTTGTGCAGTGAGAAGAAAAGCTCGGCTGTGTAGGGAGCAGTTTTTGTAGGGACAGGGCTCAAGTTGTGAGGCTTCAGACATCTGTGAGATTAACCTGTGCTCCATGTAAGTCAATGTGTGATTTTAAAGCTGTGACTTTGCAAACCAGAAGCCTGTTAAGCAAAAGCCCCGTTGCTGTGCATTTCTATACCTGTGTATTCTGCAAAGAGTCAAATTGTGAGCACGTTGCTTTAAAGCTCTGCTGGAGGGTAAAAATCCACTTTAGCGCAGTGGTAAGTGTCCCCACCTGGTGTGTGGGAGACCCGGGTTCGAGACAGTGTTAAGAGTTGGACTCGATGATCCTTGTGGGTCCCTTCCAGCTCAGAATATTCTGTGATTCTGTGAGGGTGATGGAACACAAAGGCAGAGCCCACCTGAGCTGGGCTGGTACACAGCAGGATTACCTGCTCCTGTCAGGGACACCTCTCTGTCCCTCCCAGCTCCACGTGCTGTTTCACGCTCCAGGATTCATCTCCTGACGGTGCAACTCAACAGAGCACTGTGGGAAAGAAGAGTGTGGATTAGGAACAACTAGGAAGAAGTACTCTGTTGAAGGGCCCCCTTTCCTGCCCTCTGTGATAATTTTGACTTTACGCAGAAATAGGTTGTCCAGCTATTTTCTGTCTCTGTTGAGCTTGTGAATGAAGCGGCCACATCAGAATCTTTAAGTGGTGTTAGTGTTTTATGGCAGTGTGATAACATTATTTAATCTGGAAATAGTTACGGCTGCTAAGACGTCTGGAATTTGTACCAGCTGGTCATTTTCTTGTCTAGAATGATACAAGCTAAACCTGAAAAAAACCAAACCCCAGCCCTCCAAACAGGTTCAGCAGCTTCCCTGTGCTTGCACTGCATGCAGCTGCTGTGTCCTGTGTCTTCAACTGAACATGATGAGCATAGGTTTGGCACACTGACTTCTGGAAAATAAAAATTCTCTTTACAGGCCAGTGAGGGATGGAGGCTTCTTGTTAATTTTTGTTTCACTAATACGCGAACTAATTTTTTTTAGTAGTATTATTTTTGAGCTATATGTTAAGGCTGTAAATTTCCTTGGAAAGCTAGCAAATGGAACATGCCTGTGAAGAGATTAAAGTAATTATACTGCAATGCTCCACTAGCAACAGAGAGCAGTCTGGGATAAAATTATTTGGAGAGACGCCAAAGCCAAGTTTGGTTCCGTTTTAAGCTAAAACTAATTAAAGTTGTCAGGTCTTACAGTGGTCAAAGGTTGCTTAGCTGCTACTTGAAATAAATGAATCTTTTCCTCAGTCAGTAACTCTAACAGCTCTGTGTTTGCAGCTGTCTCAGAACAAAAAGAGCTCCAAGAACCGAGCCCTTGTATGTATGTTTACCTTTGTGTTTGTCTATTCTAGCACAACAAATAGTATGTCCTGGCCACAATATGGAGTTACACATCTTGCTGGCTCTTTGTCTATGTCCACCTTCTCCTTTGTTATTTCATTTCAGCTGTGGGGAGAAATGAAAAAAACTTGGTCAGGAGGATGCTTTTAACACTCTCTGATTCAGAAAAGCTGCTTTGGGTCATTCTGTATATTGAAAACAGCTGTACGAGACTCAGGTGAACAAATATGGGTTCTTAGATTGTATAGTCTCTTGGAATATTAGATTTTCTAAAACATTCCAGTACCTGAAGGCAGCCTACAAGGGACTTTCTACAAGAGCATGTAATAACAGGACAATGAGGAATGCATTAAAATAGACAGAGTGGGTGTAAATGGGGTATTAGGAAGAAATTCTTTACATTGAGAGTGGTGAGGCCCTGGCACAGGTTGCCCAGAGAAGCTGGGGATGCCCTGGAAGTGTTCAAGGCCAGGCTGGATGGAGCTCTGAGCACCATGGAAGGTGTCCCTGTCGCTGTGGATGATCTTTAAGGTCCCTGCTAACTCAAACCATCCTGTGATTCCAAATTTTTTGAATACCTTGTGCCAGATAAAATGGACCTCAAATTCTGTTTGATGAGGAGCCGTTGATCATGAAGATAGTCATGTTTCAAGTAAACACTGTTGTGTAATCAAAATATACTTATGGCACTTCAAAGAAAGAAGAGTTTATACTTGTGGTCACTAGTAGGTTTTTGTGAGAATCTGTAGAGGGAATAACGCTATATATAATGAGGATACATTATCCATACCTTCCTAAAAAATAGAAATTATTAAAAAGAGTTGAGTTGGGTATTACTGTTGGTTGTTCCTTTGTTTCACTCTCACAAGCAAAGTGATGTGGAGTTAGGTGCTTGTACTCAAGGTCTGATCTTGGCATGTTAAAGCCAAACTTTTACAGTCTTGCGTTTTGCGGTCTGGAGGTGGAAGGTTTGCAAACGTGTTTTGATATTTTCCATACTCAGTGCTGGCTTTGTGTGACACAAGTTTGGAAGCTGCTTTGCTTGTGCACCTGCGCATGTGTGCATACACACGTGTTGAAAACACAGCCAAGTAGGTCATGCACTCATGCTTTTCTTGGGGATGGGTTATAAAATTGAGGCACTGTTTGTTTTCTTTTTATCATAGTAGGGCTCAGGAGTGTTGCTGGGCCAATATCTGGGTGAAAATTATGGTTTTGCCTGAAAACTATCTAGAACTAATTTTCTTTGCTTTTCTCAGTGCATCTGTTTTCTCTCCTAAAAGAAAACCATAAAAAAATGTAATGTTTAACTTTTAAAAACTCATTTAAAGTTTTATATTTATCCAGATGTGTTGGTACATAGGGAGGAAAAAAAATCTGAGATGATGTGGAGTATGATATCAGTTGTATATACCACTACTATAAAGCTTTTACCTTTAAAATTTCACTAAGCTCCGTTGTAGATTTACCGTGAAATTTATGTCAGACTTGACTGGTTAAATTCTAAGAGGAATAATGAAGAATTTTCCCTTAATTTTTTTTTTTTTTTAAATTCCTCTTGTGTTATTTTACCTGAATAGATTTGAAATAGCACATCTGGATATACCATATGTGTATGTATATATTTTACTACTGATACCCTTTGAGTGTGAATACAATGAGGAGAATTGAGGAACTTGAAGGGATGAGTTGGGGTTGGATATCTGTTGACTTTCCATGCTTTTGGGTTTCTCAGCCCTGGTATTTCATTAAAGGTTAAATTTCCTTTGTGCACTACTCTTAGGAAGTAAAAAAGCTTGGTGGGTATTGCAGGTTGCAAAGAGGCACTTTTATGGTGACTAACTATGTTGCCAAGATATTTTTCATATATGAAAATTGTAGACCTAAGAGGTCAAACATGCTGTGTAAGACTTGCTTTGACTTTGTAGCGTCCGTGTATAATTTCTGTAATAACTTTTAAGCACAATTATGAAATAACACTGTTTCCTGTGAGTTTTAGGTGCTGTAGACTTTACCCTTACAGAGAGTTTTTGTGTCTGGAGCTGTTCACAACAAGCTCTCAACAGCAAGTACCCTGAGGAGACTTATTTAACTGGCTTGAGTGACAATCCAGAGCGACTCCAGCGAACCCTGTGGGATTGGGGTAACTGGTACTTACAGCAGGTGCTCTCTGAGCTGGGCTTTAGCAATTTGTTGCCGCAAAATGTGAGGAAAGCAACGCGTCTGACCAGAATGTCTGTTTGTGGAACTTCCAGGGAGGTCAACGTGTGATATTAAAGACTGAACAAAACCTTTTTATTGAAAAGGGAAGAATATACTTGTGCTGGGTGCTTTGAGAGGTGAAGTTGATGGGCTTCATTTTTGTGTGGAACAGTCTTAAAACTATTTATTGACAATAAAAAGTTGTGTAATAAGTGTGTTAGACTGGATGGTGTCTTTAGGTGTTACCCTGATCAGAGAGTTTCCTACTGCTTGGCCATGGCTGTTCTTCCCTTAGGGTGTTCCCCATCTGCAGGGAAGGCACTGTTGAACCCTGGTGTGCTGTTCCATGTCCATGGATGTGGGAACTCAGTACATCAAGCAGCAGCTTCTAGGTGCCAACATGCCTAATACAAAATACATTTTAAATTGTTTGCTTGCTCCTAGTGCTGTAAAATTCCCTGAATGTCTTTGGGGTTTTTTTTTCTACCCAGCTCCTCTGTTTTGGCTTCTCAGTCCCTGTGGGAAGGAGAGCTGACTGCTGTAGCCTTTCAGAACACAAGTAGCTTCAGTATTAAATTTCTCTTCCCAACCTCTAAATCTTCTTATTGTGAAAGTGATTAGACAGATTCATAGACAGCAGGCCATATATATGGACAGTGAAGGGACTGGAAATAAATGTGAGCTCTACCATCCTTAGTGGAGGAGTTGTGGCTGCAGTGGGAATGGAAGGGGGAGAGGCTGCAGGCAGCTGCCAGGCTGACACGTTGTCCCTGAACGTCATCCCCTGTTGCTCCCATCGGGGAGAAAATCCTGGAGAGATAAACCATTAGCCTTGCCTGGTGAGGCATTTCTTCTCCTCGACATTAACATGGAGTAGGTGTTTCTTGCTCTTAGAAACCAAGCTTCTCAGGCTTCTCTGGACAGACTTACTTCCCCTTGTTGCCCCTGTCATCAGGAATAAGTCTAAGTTTTCATAAAATATGGAAAAAGTGCTTCTGCACTTAGTCTTTTTTTCAATAGCGCTGTTGTCTGGAGCCATTTTTCCCTTGCAGGAATACGTGCTGTAAATCAAGTCTACCTTCTCTAAATAGTTTTTTTTACTTTTGCCTTATAATGAGTGACAGTTCCATCATTTCAATAACATTGGGATGCCATGCCATGCCGTGGCATGTGGATTTACATATATGTACTACAGTATTTAAAGCTGACCACGGCAGTGACATAAAGTGATGCTCTATATTCCTAGGAACTGGAATATCCAAGTGGCTGTAACTCAGTGACTGGAATGTGTTACCTGTTGGGATTTGCTCTTGGGTGCATTAATAAGCAATCACCATTTAAAATGGAGATGTGCACCTGCACACACACGTTTCTTGCCACAGCATTCCAATCCAGTATGGAAAACGTGGGAGGAAGTATTTTATTGTTCCTGTGCATGCAGCACAGTTAAGTCAGGAGTATTTTCTTGGGAAGTTCACAGTGGATTCCCAGGTTGTTGGTTTTTTTTAATTTGCTTTCAAAACTACACCACAGCGAAATGCACTTGCTGCTCTGGGTTGCTAATGATACCTGGAAACCTTATGTTAATCACTAAAACCCACAAGCCCCTGAACAAGCAAACAAATCAAAGAAGTCATGGATTAGCTTGTTACGCTGTCCTGGATGACTTGTTTTTCAGTGTGCTTGTGGGGATTGCTTTCTGCTGCCCACCAGTTATTTAATCCTGTTTTAACACAGAAATTTGGTGGAAAAAGCTATTAAATCTCCTTTTCTAAAACAGGTCTTTATTGTTTATCATGGAACAATTAAAATGAATGTGAATATCTGTTTAGGAAGGCACTAAAGCTTGTAATACCTTTCCTGTTAGCTTTTGGTTTATTTGAATTTTTTTTGAGGGCTGCCAGTGAGTGCCAGGTAGGAAATAAAAGACTTTTGAAGCAGAAACTACACGCTGGGGGTTTGTAATTTTTTTGTTTGAACTTTAGGATTAAACTGCGATTATGATGGAGACAGGTATTCAAACAGTGCCAGAATAGTAACTGTAGTGTTAAAGTTGCATGTCTTGTTTAATCAGTGAAATTAATGAACTTTCAGTGCTTGTACATCAGAAGATAATTTGAGTGATACTATTTACACACCCATGATGGTTTTTACCACATTGTCCTTCAGTGTGAGTATGGAGTATTTCACACTGAGAAATAAAGTGGAATTCTTAAATTTACTACCAGTAAAGAGTAAATATGCTCTTTGTGCTTCATACCAGTGCTTGAACAAATACATCTCTACCCTTTATGATGAAGAACGCCCAAGGCTCCCAGGTTGCAGCAGGTGAGAGAGGCCAGTTTGTACGTGAGCAGGGATGGATTGCACCTGCTGGCTCTGCTGTAATTCCAGGATTGCCCATGGCCTGATCAATACCCAGCCAGGAATGAAACTCTCCCTTTTCCTGGTCAGCCGTAACTGAAGTGGCTGCTGCCTGTCTGGAACAGAAAAGCTTTTGCTTTCATCTGTGGTCTGCAGTAGAGGGACAAAAGGGGAGACTTTCAAAAGCCGTAATGAGAATCAGGAGCTGAAATCCCATTGACTTTTAATGAGGGTCAGGGGCAGACGCTTTCGTTGTGCACCAGAAACTTCCTCCTCTTTCTCAATTGTCCAAGTTGCTGATGGTGGATGAGATGTGCCCCAATACCTTCTGGACTCCTATAGAAACAGAAGTTACCTTGAGCTGTTTTGTTTGCTGTGTGGCCTGAGCTAAACACGAATCCCCTCTACTTGTTTCTATGAGGAGTGGTCAGTAATCACCCCCCCCTCCATCCCTCTCCTCTGCATCCTGCAGAGCCACGTCTCTCTGTGGCAAAGGCACTTGAAAGATAAAAGCAGTGAGTATTTAATGCTTGGTTAGTCTGTGCTGCAGCACTACTTATCCTCAGAAAACAGAGTTTAGATTGTCCTGAAGGCAGCTGCTTGTTCTGTTCTATGGAGCAAATTTTATCTGGTGACCTGCAAAAGGTGCTGCAAAGGTCTTTGTTAAGCGGTGTTGGAAGTACCTTCCCCATACATATGGCTGTGCTTAGAGGAAAGGGAGTTAATGGTTAAAGTAGTTCGTTCCTTGGGTGACTACAAAAGTCACCTCCCTAATTTTTCTTTGGTAATATGTGATGATACTGTCACAACTGCTCTGCTTTACCGTAGTGCCAGTTGCAACCTTGGCAAAAAATGCTGCTATGATACTTTTTATTTTTTTAAGGGCATTTAAATCTCCCTCAGCAGGTATGCTTTTCCCATGCTGACAGGAAGCTGCTCCCATGACATGGACACTTGTGGAATACTCTGTGAAGTGCCCAGGCAGCTTTCCAACTGTGGCTGCGGAACTCACGGGGTAAGGTCACAGCCTCCCTTGAGTGAAGGAGTGGAGAAGGAGGACGGTTGTTTTTGGGAAACATATGGGAAATGCAAAGACTTATTTCTTTAAGACTTGAAGCATTCCTGGGTACAGCATGGAATTAAACCTGACTTTAAATCTTGTTTCTGCTCTCCAAATTGCCAGCTGGTTCCCCTCTCTCTGCCTCTGTTAATACATTGTGTTTGTGTGCCATGATCTCTGAGAATTTAGGACTTGATTTGTGGTTAACTTCTAATCAAATTCTTGATTCCTCTTTTTGTGCTTGAAAGACTTTGTATTTTGTGTGCTCATTCACAGGTTATTCTGAGTTGGAAGGGACCCACAAGGATCACCTAGTCCAACTCCAAGCGAACGCCCACCCAGGGATCAGGCCCACAAGTGTGGAACCACGGGCGCTATGCTCTGTCCATATGAGCCTCCCACCATCTAAACCATGTCACTGGGCTCCTCATCCAGTCTTTTCTTAAACACCTCCAGGGATAGTGACTCCACCACCTCCCTGGGCAGACCATTCCAATGAGAGGTCATTCTCTGTGAAAAAGCTCTTCCTAACATTCAGTCTAAACCTCCCCTGGCGTAGCTTAAGGCCATGTCCTCTTGTTCTGGTGCTGGCAGCCTGAGAGAAGAGATTCACACCCACCCGACTGCAACATCCCCTCAGGTAGTTGTAAACAGCAATGAGGTCACCTCTGAGCCTCCTCGTCTCCAGTCTGAACAACCCCAGCTCCTGCAGTCGCTCCCCACAGGGCTTGTTCTCCGGTCCTTTCACCATCCTTGTCGCCCTTCTCTGGACCCTCTCAAGCAGCTCAACATCCTTCTTAAACTGGGGAGCCCAGAACTGGTCACAGCACTCAAGATGTGGTCTGACCAGCACTAAGTACAGGGGAAGGATAACTTCCCTGGTCCTACCTGTCCACACTGTTCCTTATACAGGCCAGGATGCCATTGGCCCTCTTAGCCACCTGGGCACACTGCTGCCTTATATTGAGTTTTCTGTCAATCATTACTCCCAAATCCCTCTCCATCTGACCACTCTCCAGCCACTCGTCCCCCAATCGATAGTGATGCGTGGGGGTTGTTTTGTTGTTGTAGCATTTGGTTTTAGTACATAAAACTACATGAAACTCTGGAAAGTTTGCAGCAAGTGTGTCTTAATTCTGAATTATTTTAGGAGTTGAGAAGGAGATGCATCTGTATGCAACCCTCACTTCTTTAGGAAAAGGTCTTTGGATGCATTATGGATGAAGCCCAAGACAAAGTGCTTTTTAAAAAGTTTATCTTACATAGTCATGCTATATATGAATGTACAATCTATACCTCTTACTGTGACCAGCCTGCTGGCCACTTTTGGGCTTGTGGCTTTCCTCCACAATCCAGTAACATCCTTTATTATTCATATAGGAAATGAGGAATGGTTGCTTTATGAAACCTCACCAATACTGTGTTGGGAAGTATTGGAGGCAATGTGAACTCATCATTTGTCCTGAGCTGGGTTTCACAAATGTGTCTGCTCTTGCCTGAACTTGTCCGAAGCTGCTGTACCAGCTGGACTGTTAGTGGAGAACCAGGGTTTTTCATCCGTGGTTTTGTTGTGCAGTGTGTATGTGGATTTTTCTTTACCATTCAGTATCAGAAAACTCAATATCACAAGAACAAACAGTACTTTCTGTAATATTATGAAGTAATTTACATCCGTGCTTGTTTTTGTTAAAGGTTACAATGTATTTTTATCACCTGAGCGGTTACTACTGGAAAACTAAGCTGAGGTCTCTGATTTTGGCTATTAATACTACACCCTTCAGCTGTTCTGTCTGCATCTTTGTAGTTATGTAACTTTATTTTTGGTTTAATCTTTTCATTATATAAGCTTTTGTCATTTTTAAGAACAGATTATGAAAGCACAAGTCTGAAGAAACTAGTCTTGGGTGCTTCAGGAAAAAACAGAACATAAGGGCAGAAGTATGGCAATATCTTTATCACTAAAAAAGAAAAATGATTGCAAAGGAGAAGGCGGGGAATGGTTTCAACCACCTGAGCAGTGTTTTTTGCTGTTTTACCAGTAGTGTCTTAGTGCTGGGCAGTAACCTCCTACATTACCTTTATCTGTGTTTTATGTAACATTTGCCCAAAGCATAAGCTGTTTTCTGAGTGTTTTGATAACAGAATGGGACAGAAGGTTATTAAAAAGTAGAGATCTTGGAGGTTTCCAAAATAATTAAAATACATAAACCACCAGTAAGTAGCACATAGCAAGGAAGTGGTTGAATTAAAGCAATAACTCTTTAAATACATAACCTTAACAACTGATGTACTGCCATGGCAGGCTGCACTGCAATTCCTCCAGCATTGTTTCAATCATGGCAAGAACTAAAGTACGAGTTTAGAGACCATATTAAAAAAGCTTTGTGTGTTTTAGGTTTGCTCTCATCCTCCCTCCCCCCGTTCGCATGGGTTTCGTTCCTTAGGGTGGTGTTTTGGCAACTGTTCTGTGGGCTGAAGGATCGACTCTCACTTGTTGATTTCAAAAAAAAACCCCAAGTGAACGTAGGTTTTTGCCACACGAGTCTCAGTAAATATGGCCAAGGCTCAAATCATGTTTGTTGCTTTGCAAAGGGAAGAAGTGTTATTTAGGAGGCTTTGGAGTGAGTGTAGCTGAGGAAGTATTTTTTGCAAGTCTTGTAGCATGGACTTGTTTTAATATCATCTCCATAATTCTTTTCTGTTAACTGTTGGAATTTAGACTCAGAGACTTGGCAGAGTGAGCCCTAAGGAGGGTTTAACTGAGCCTTTGCTGACTTTATGCCCAGCTGGTTGTAGTACCTGTCTTCTGACATGGTGGTAAATGGAGCTTTTCCTGATGTTGCCATGAGAAGGCCATGAAATTGATTCAGTTTCGGCTGCCAGTGTGTGTTATTTTAGGATTTATTTTGGTTTGGGTCTTTGTGCAGCAGCAAGGATGTCCTTCATGTTTCTGTTCTTGCTAGGATGGGTCGAAGGGTATCTGGTGGATGCATTGATTGCTGTGACAGCACGTGTGGTGTCACAACTGCTCCCTGCTATGGGTGTGCACACATGGCTGGGCTGGTCACTGCCGGAGGAGAAATAGGTTTGTTGCTAATTCTTCACTTTGAAATATAAAATAAACAGTTTGATGGCATTAGAGCCATTAACTGTAAATATATAAGTAGATATATTGTAACGGTCATAAGGACACCTGAGAAAATAGAAGTCTGCTCTGATCTTCGAAGAGACTTGTTTTAATGGAACATTATTTCTTTCTTACCTCCACAGCTTATTAACTGGCTCCATGAGAAAATACTTTTGCTCAGTGTACCCCTTGTCCCCCAAGTCCCCTTTCTTTCCATCCTTGCAGACTCCTTTGGGTATCCATGTCAGGCTGTGTTGTGGTTTTGATCAATCCTGTGCCGATCTTCAGATGTCACACTCCTTTTCATATATATATATAACTTATGGCGGGGGGTAAAGGGAGATGTGAAGGAGAGGATTGACTCTATCCAGGCATTAATTGATTTGTGTGCTTTAACTTTCTCACCTTTCTTTTTTTTCTTTCAATCACTTGGTTAAAATAATAAAAATCTAAGGTAGGTTTTCCTGAAGTCCCTTATAACCTTTCTCTTGGTGGTGGTAGCTTTAGCTCAGCAGAATTCCTTGGAATGATTCCTTGGTGTTGCAGAGTGTCATAATTAATGGGATTTCTCTGGAAGTGAGACAGATAGCCAGGGTTTTGGAAGCAGAAATCCTTTGTAAGGCAGAAGTTAATGAGACAGACAAGGGGAAATGTGGCAGCAGAAGCAGCCACTGAAGTTCTTAGGAATTTCTTTGTGCTAGAGCTGCTCTCTGCTTCCCTTCCAGTGCAGGCAGCTGCACTAAAGCGAGGAAAAGTACAGTTTAAACCTCTGCCCTCCTTGTCTTTCTGCTGCTTTTTAGGGAAAGCAGAGGCCTGAGTTTCGTCACCTATTCTGGGGAGTGGCTGCCTCAAATTTGTTTTCTGTGTAAATAATGCAGTTTCATCAAAGCAGAGTTACTTTGGTGGAGTGATAATTTTGAAGATACTTTTTTCCTTAAAAGTTTCATGTGACTTAATTAGGAATTTATATTTCCAAATGAGAGCAGGATTTGTGAGTACACATGCTGGGGCTTCTCTTAGTCAAACCTTTTCAAATTCAGCCTTCTCAGTGCTTTTGGAAGAAAACAACAACAGAAATGTCTGAATAATTTAAAACCATCTTTAAAGCAATATGTTACGACAATTTCCTTTTCAAAGTTTCTGTGGCAGAGCAAGATCATTCTCTTAGAACTGTAATGCAGGAGGATATCAAGATGCCATTGCAGTGTGTGATAACAGAAGGGCAGCACCAGGTAGTGCTTTTGTTATGTCACTATTAAAAGTTACAGAAATATTTGCCTTTTGTGCTGATGGGAAGTTTATTTTTCCTTGCCTCACAATAGGAATGCTCAACTAGTCATGGAAATATCACTGCCAGGTATTTTGAATAAATCGTTTTCCTTGAGAAGGAAAAATTATCAACAAATTCAAGAATGTATTTGATTATGCCATATGTACAAATAAGAAATTTGAATATGCATAAATAATTTCCCTTGGATTGCTAATGAAGTTGACAGGCAGGAAAACAAATGGCGTGCATTTGTATTCATTGAACTCATTACTGAATTGAAGAATTATTTAAAACTTTCTTCTTATACAATGACTACTTCTTCAGTCTTATCTTTTTATCAGGTTCTTCTTAATTGCTTTTAATTCCCTGTAAGTTTTTTTTTATCCCCAGCCTTTTAAAATGTTGTACATGATCTGAATCCAGACGTGTGGGATTCGAGTTACACTGAATCTGTTCTTCTGGTGTTCTCTGTGCTTTTGGCCATATGGGCATCTTTGTTTTTCTTTTCTGAGCCTCCTGAAAAGCCTTATAATGTTAACAGGAGCAGTTGCTTTTTCCTTCACTTCAATTTTTTCCACTTGTCTCAAGATACTAAACTCCATGCGAGGGAAGGGACAAAAAAGGATTATTCACGTGAAGCTTCTTGTTAGCAGTGTGCCCAGGTGGCTAAGAAGGCCAATGGCATCCTGGCCTGCATCAGGAACAGTGTGGTCAGTAGGTCCAGGGAGGTTGTCCTTCCCCTGTACACAGCGCTGGTCAGACCTCATCTTGAGTACTGTGTGCAGTTCTGGGCTCCCCAGTTTAAGAGGGATGTTGAGCTGCTTGAGAGGGTGCAGAGAAGAGCAATGAGGATGGTGAAGGGACTGGAGGGCAGGCCCTATGAGGAGCGACTGCAGGAACTGGGACTGTTCAGTCTGAAGAAGAGGAGGCTCAGAGGGGACCTCATTGCTGTTTACAACTACCTGCGGGGAGGTTGCAGCCAGATGGGTGTAGACCTCTTTTTCCAGGCTGACGACACCAGAACGAGAGGGCACGGCCTCAAGCTACGCCAGGGGAGGTTCAATCTTAACGTTAGGAAGCGGTTTTTCACAGAGAGAGTAATTGCATATTGGAATGGGCTGCCCAGGGAGGTGGTGGAGTCACCATCCCTGGAGGTGTTTAAGAGAAGACTGGACGAGGAGCTTAGTGACATGGTCTAGCTGGGGGGTGTAGGGCTGGATGACCCTGGGCCCCTTCCGGCTCGGAGTGGCCTGCTAGACTGTGAGGGATCTAGGTGGGTGTTATGCTCTGGGATGTACTCTCGGTCTCTGTACGGGTGTTAGATGGTGAGTTGGACTAGATGATCCTTGTGGGTCCCTTCCAACTCATAGTATTCTGTGATTCTGTGTTACTGGCACCTGAATTGGGACAACCCATGATATCAGCCCAGGCTGGGGCATGAAGGGATTGAGAGCAGCTCTGCCAAGAAGGACTTGGATGATGAGAGGCTGGACATGAGCCACCAAGGTGATTAGAGGGCTGGAGCACCTCTCCAGGGAGCAAAGGCTGAGAGCACTGGGCTTGTTCAGCCTGGAAGAGGCTTCAGGGTGACCTGATTGCAGCCTTCCAGTCCCTGAAGGAAGACTACAAGAAAGAGAAGGACTATTTACATGGAATTAAAGGGCATGAGGGGATGGCTTCAGACTGACAGAGAGTAGGTTTAGATTGGATATTTGGAAGAAATTCTTTACTATGAGGGTGGTGAGGCCCTGGCACAGATTGTCAAGAGTAACTGTGGTTGTCCCATCCCTGGGAGTGTCCAAGGCCAGGCTGGATGGGGCTCTGAGCACTCTGGTTTGGTGGAAGGTGTCCCTGCCCATGGCAGAGGGTTGGAACTGGATGATCTTCAATGTCTCTTCCAATGCAAACCATTCTATGATGTTATCCCAGTATACAGTATTAAGGAAAGTGTCTGTTGGCATTTCAAGGACAAAT
This sequence comes from Pitta sordida, assembly GCA_013390025.1. NCBI lineage: Eukaryota > Metazoa > Chordata > Aves > Passeriformes > Pittidae > Pitta > Pitta sordida. The sequence continues at coordinate 1,018,614 of WEKX01026537.1, read as the reverse complement.
ACCTGGATATGGTGGCATTTTGCTGAGCTGGTTTGATAGCTCTGTACAGTTTGGATTTTTTCTCATTCGTAGATCTAGAGTCTTTTCTTGATCTCTTTTCCTTGCTGCAGAAATGATGAAGTGATACATTTTTATACAGCCAGCATTGGTTTAGGATGCAAATACAAAGGATAAAATTCTTATAAGAGTGAATCAGGTTTGAGATTGCACTATAATGAAGAGGGATGGGAATGGAGGTAGAGCTTGGTCTTTTTTAATGACATTAATTTTTCTTGTAGCTGCTTAAACGTTTCAGCTTGATTAAAATGAAGCTAAAGGCACTCCTTGATTCCCCTTGAAATCTCCTACCGGGCTCCTGGAAAGCTTTTGTTAAGTAAGGTGTGCGTAGCTGATAACAGAAAACTGTGGCTCTCAGGTGTGTGTCAGCAGGCTGGGAGCTGAGCCTCGGTGGTTCTGAGCCTCGGGGCGAGCTTCCCTCTTGCCTTGGCAGTGATAAATTTCCCTCTGTCAGCTTCTATTCACCTCTTTGTTCCTTAACTGTTTCATACAAGTAACCAAATTGTTTAGAAACACCTGTGTGTTGAATTCCAAGCGTTTGGAAATCACTGCGGTGGTTCTATCCCTAAAATATGCCGTTGTCTGGGTGACAGCCTGGCGAGGCATCCCCTGGATGAGAGGAGGGAGGGTGAAGGTGGTGCTGCAGGTGTAACAAAGCCAGAGTGCGCATCCACTCGTTCCTGAGGAGCGTGCCTGCAAGGAGAAGTTTCGATTTGGAAAGTGGAATAAATTTGAGAGAGCAAAAATGTCAATTGGATGATAGGGAAGGCTTTGGAGCTTTCTCCTGTGCAAAGCAGTCACAGCAGCTGAACTCATTAATGTGGAAGAAAATGCAACACGTTGCCTGTACCAGCTCTGAGCTGAGCGATGGCCTGACCTTGCACAGTTTCTGCCTCTGAAGCAGCCAGGAAGGCTGAGGACATTTGCATCTTCTGCCTTAACTGGCAAGTTATTCAACACACACCTGCATAATTTGAGAGTGTGTAATTGTAGTGGAGTCAAAACTGCTTCATGGAACAAAATTTGCAAGGAAGTGGTGCTGTTCTAAGGAAGGCGATTCAAATGCAAGATTTCGGGTTCATTCCTCAATTAACCTGTTGTAGAACTGAGCCTTCTCTTGGTTCAGCAGATGAGATGTTCACCAGCCAGGTCTTCATAAAGCTTAACAGCAGGTGAAGTTGTGTGTTGTAGCACTATAGTGCCTTTCCAGGTAACTTGCCGGACTTCTTAAATGAGTCTTGAAGCTGAAGGAATTAATGGCATAGGTTTGAAATCAACAGATGGTTTAATTAATGTACCATCTTAACTACTTGTCTCCGATTTAATTTTTTCCGGTTGTTTAGTTTTAATGAAAGTCTCTTCAGAGACTCGTGAGGAAGGCAACATCCAGGGCAAGCTTGCATGGAAGTAAAACAATACTCCCTCAGTCATTGCCTTCCACGTCAACACAAGGCAATGCTGAGATTTGGAGAGGTTTTACATATTTTTACATATATATGTATACACACACACATACTCTTTCAGATTGGTCAGCTCGGCCTAAATAAAGCTAAGCTCGCTCTGGTATTGCAGTAAGACCTAGCTGCTTAAGTCTGCAAATATAATGTAAATGAAAACAGGAGCTGCTGAGTTTTCATTTGCTGAGAACTTGTATTTTAATGTGTTTTTAAGGCTCCTGTGTTAAAGGCGCGGGAGCCTCTTGCTCAGCAGCCTGAGAGAGCAGACAGCAACAGGGCAGCTGATGGGATGGTGAGATGCTCAGCCTGCATCTTTAACAGTCCCTCCAGCTTTTCAATGCTTGTGTGACTCTGTTCAGATCAAGGATTGAGATAAAGACTCTGCTTTTCAATATCTTAGCAAACTTTTGCTTTTATAGTACAGTGTAGAATTATAGGAGTAGTTATCTGCATTTTCTATCCATATGCAAATACTTAAAAAAATCCCTCGCAATGCTATCAGTCTTAGATGATCTGGTTGCTGTTTCTTTGTTAGCATGGCAAAGTGATTTTGTGTGCAAATGTCTTATGTTCCAGGAGAACAGGTATTAGGACTTGTTAATGGTAGTGCCCAAACCCATAAAGTGGTAGGAAATGCTTTCCTGAAGTCTCGTCCCAGTGGGACAAGCGAAGCACTTGGAGATATGTTTAAAGGGTTAATTAAAAAATCCTTTTTCCTAAAGCTGTATGTTAAAATGCCTATCTGCCCATATGTTTTAGATAGGCTATCTGTATTTCTGTAGAAAGCTGATATTAAATGGAAATTCAAGCCTTGGCGCTTTCCTTAACAAAAGACACTTGTGGTCGGAGCTCTGAGGTCCCAGGACGGTTCCATTACTGTAATTCCACAGCGTGAGCTTTGGCCGTATGTGGAGATTTTAATGGATCACATGGGAAGTAAATCTCTTTGTACCTGCCTTAAGCCATATGTTACTGATCCAAGATGTTGAGCTGCCTATCTCTTTCACTCGGGAGCAGCTGTGCGCTTCCACAGGGGCCGGGCTTGGAACTGCAAAGAGAAGTTTCAGATTCCATTCTTCTGCCCCGGTACAGGAAATCTCATGCTTTGTAATTTCAATTGTGTAATTTTATAGATTTTTCCAGAAGAGGTCCTTTTTTTGATACATTTCTAAATCTAATGAACCTTTTGAAAATGCTCAATGACTTTTAATGGAGTCCCTTCGTTCTTCCGTTCCTCTACGCCTTTCCTGTTGTTGATCAAGTTTCTTTGTTCTTTCCATTTAAATAGGATGCACAAAACCTATTTGCACCCAATTGGTATTGCTGAATATCGATGCAAAGCAAAATTAAACACTGGGTTTAAGTAATGGACTTGTTTTTCACACTCCCAGTTTTATTATTTTCTAATATAACTGTAATCAGTGAATATTGTAAACAATTCATATAACTGGGAGACAAATAAAACAGGATTGAAATTTTATGCATGATAGGACACACAGACTGTTAATGTGTAAGACGCAATTTATTTTTAATAAACCAACAATTCCCATTTGCAACTCTAACCACTCTTCTGAATGCTGCTTGTTTTATTTGTTTTTCAGAAGTCACATTAGTTACTTCACAGTTCTTTTGGGGACACTTTCAGTCACTGGTTGAACTCCCCACCCTGGAAATCTGGGACTGATGTTCTCCCTCAATAAGCAGGACTTTTTCTGCTGCATTTTCTGGGGGAAAAAAAAGAAATATTTACAGTCAGCATTTAGTAAATAAATGTAGTAAATAAATAGCAAAGGAAGGAAGGCTTGTTCCATCCAGAATGTCTTGATAGTTGTAAAACCAGTCTTTCTCCCTTTCATGTAAGTGGCATGGGACTTAAGGCAGGTACTTGCAACTCTTTTTATGCTCATTGTTTAATCCACTTTCAGAGGAGGAGTATATTTAAAAATGAAAAATGGGGGTGAGGGGGAAGCACTTAGAAATCCACTCCTCACAGAGCTGCTGTAGACACAGCTCCTTTCTCAAAAGAACATTTTAAATAGCAGAGAGGAGGAGTCTCTACAGAACAATTTTTAAGTAGTAGGGGAGTAGTGTGATGACAGCAGAAAGTAATTTTCACTATTTTTTCTCCTGGTAAGGAGTTTTAAGAAGATGTAAGTGAATAGGGGGGGTGAAACCCCCCATGAACAATTGGGGAGTGGGTGTATAGTGAGGACAAAGGGCCAAGTGGGAAACGAGCAGAACTGAGGGGAGCAGATAAAAGGTGGATGTTGGTGTGGAGGTTTAGAGAAGAAAAGAAGTTGATGGTGTCTATTTGATTCTTCAGGATGGGGTTACTCCAGCTAGAGATGTAAAAGCCCGTTTTTAGTATGATTTCTGTTTCAGGGAATAATGATTAGGAACTTAAATTTTCAGTAGAAATCTTAATTTCTTTTAACATTAAGCAATACGAAGCGTATACTTTCAAAAAGAGAATTGATGCAATTACTCCTTTCAGCAAGATGCAAATTATATGTGTAGTATGTATTGCCAATAAAGTTTATACAAGATGCTCTCTATTCCTTGTCTTAGGTTTAATGAGCTGGGCTAATTATACTATGCCAGAACTAACCAAGTAACAACAAAATCGGTGGTTTTTTTCCCTTCTACAAGATGTTCTGGGCTTGTAGTTCTCAGATTTAATATCCCCATGTAATTGCCCAATGTTGCAGTTGGGCAAGTCATGGGGGAGTATTTAGTTTGTGAGTAGTGTTGTTAGAGCATGTGTTGCAACTTCTTGGCCACTTTGTCCAGACTTACAAGTCTGCACTTGAGAATCACAGAAGGGTTGGAAGGGACTCTAAAGATCCTCTGGTTCCAAACCCCCCGCCACAGGCAGGGGTTGACACTACTTCGGAGGGAAAGCGTTGTCTTAAACGCGGAGTAGCAGAATGTTGGTTGTCTGTGTGCTGGATATAAACATTTCTCAGTTGTCTCATTTATTAAAATGAGCCAAAGGCATGATGTTTTCATAGTAATGTTTATCTTCTATATTTCTTCCATCTGTGGATGGAATTTGCCTCCATTTCCACTGTCCAGGTTGGCCCTCTGCTGCTTCCATAGGCAGTGGAACAGAAGCGTGTTTCCACAGACGGTTACTGGTGTCCCTCCAGTCTATATAGACAGAGTTGGAAGGAAAATGTCTATATTATACCTTTGCTTTGGTCTGAATACATTAAATGTAGCATCTTTCACGTCTTCATCACCTTTAATGGTCATTTGCAACAGCCTTCTGTTTCAGGCTGTTGCTTCCAGGAAGTTGGACTGGGCTTTAGTGGATGTTTATGTCAAGTTAAGTGACTTCTTGTTCAGGACCATGGGCAACCTTTGAACTGGGACACCTTAACGAGGTGCTTCCCAGCATGTTCTCTGAGTACCCAGGTGGTGTTCCCAGGTGAGACAAGGAGACTTGCCTGAGCAGGTATAGAGTTGTCACAGAAGGGCTCAGCCACATCAACTGGCATAAAAGTCTTTTTTATTTTGTACCTTGAATTAGGCTTATGGATTGCCATATTTTCTGTTATGTTGCTTTAGGCAGGAGGTTAAAAAAACCCCAAACCTGAATGCACTGTAAAATGACATAAAAATAAATAAAAAAAAAATTTAACTGAATTCTTTAAATAAAAGAATTCATGGAGCAGCCAATGCTATTTAAAATATCATAGAATCTATTATAGAGGAAGAAAAGCCACCAAATAAATGGATTTAGAACCACAGTTTGACCAGCAGTGGCTTCCTTTTGAATGTTGTTCAGTTAATATGTTTGAAGTGTAAAACAAAGCAAAAATTGTTTCCTTTTTCACACCTTTTTGTATGATATGTTTTAGTTTGAAATTTTTGAATTCACCATATTCCTTCTTGAATGGGATAAAACTGTTAAGCCATAGGGCAAGTTGGCCATGTTACTTTTTAATCAGCTGAAGAAGCTTTAGTTTTACCAGCAGTAGAGTTTGTTTGGGGTTATTTTTTCCCCCACTTTCTTGAAGAGTCAGCAGAATGTAAATGACAGATACTCTGCAAGTAGGTACCTGGTATTTCACATCATTAGAACTAATGCTGCTCTTGCCATAATGTTACAAAAACGCTTTCAATGCATCTGTTTTCCTGGGACTGAATTCCAGATGTTAATTTACAGCTTGCCATCTGCTTGGCTTTGGTGGCTGTCTCAAGTTGCAGGTCAAAATTACTACTCGTTTGCTGTCAAGAGAGAGGCAGTTTTTGCAACACTCAAATGCTTGGCTGTAATTGCAGGCTAATTTGGGTGTTTTCCTTACCTTGCTGGAGGGAATGCACACAGCATGGATCTGCTGGGGTTGTGTGTGATCCTTCTCATGTGTGTGTGCTCTGTGGTGTCTGACAGGCTGTGCAGCTCCCTCTTGGATTCCTTCTGAGCCCATGGAGTGGCTATAGATGACCTTCCCATCTTGCACAGGTGTGGACACTCCTCCTTTACACAGCAATAAAACACTGGGTGTAATTTCAATTCTACAACTGTAGTAAATGTGGTAATCTCAATTCTAGGATTGTAGTAAATGTTGGGTTTATTGCTAGGTGAAAATACTACTTTCAGCTATTAACTATGCAATTGTAAACTGCACTTCTGTGAATAAATAAATCCCAGTCTCTCAGTTTTAGACCATGGCTGACCAATGTCTACTAAGAAAAAGGTACTATGATTTTTTTTTTTAACTTAAAGGCCTGTTTTTGAGTTAATGTTGAATTTGTGACATGTAGCTGTACTTGGAAACTCATTATATGTAGTTCCAATCATTATCTAATCCTTGAAAAGGTAACTACACTTAATCTCTTTTCTGACCTGTGCTAGTTGGTTTTTTTTCCCCTCAGAATTTCTCTTTTTTGTTTCCAAGGTCAGGTAAAAAAGTGGTGAAGAAAGGGCATGGTTGGAGAGCCAGATGCTTCCATGCTGTTATTTTTGCCTTGAGGACACTGTAGGAGTTTGTTTTGCTTCAAAAGTGATAAATCATTGAATCACAGAATGGTTTTGTGAGGGACTTTAAAGACCATCCAGTTCTGGATGGGCAGAGCCACTTTCCCCTGAGGGTCAAAGCAGGTTGCCCAGAGCCCCATGCAGCCTGGCTGGGGGTAGGGCACAGCAGACATATGAGCAATGCTGTGCATATGCACAACTAATGGGAGTGTTCCAGCTCCTTGAATTTCCCTTATGGCCGAGGCTTCCCTGTAATTTATCGGCTTGTTTTGCAATGGCTCCTGTTGCTGGAGTTCCTGGGAGCTGTGAAGCAGCAGCTGAGGATGCTCAGGGCACACAGGGTGTACCTGTGCTGCCTCTTGGGCTTTGGGCCTGGTTACAAGCACTTCTTCAGAAGTAAATGGCTTCACTTTTGCAAGATTTGCATTTCAATTAATTTTATTTCTGTAATGTCGTGTCACACATTGAATTTTAGATGTGTGTATTGGCTTATAAACACCACATACATGTAGTTAAAATTATTTTAGTTCTTCATTGAACTTCCAGTACCTTGAATTTATGGCACACCTCTTGTTAGGTGTATCCTTTCTTTTTTCCTGGCCAGAAATGCATTCTGTTATTTTAGCTCATTTTCTCTCTGATGTGAAATTTGCTATTTTAGTGACTCTTAAAATGGACAGTGGTCTCACTCCAAAACCCTCAGTAGTAATTGGTTCTGGTGGGTGCTTTTAACGTGTCTTTTTGCCATTGACTTTTAATTCATGTATATTGGTGCTGTGAATGGCTGTGCAAAGGTTCTTCTTTCCATTAAAATGCTTCATGCTTAGTGTTACTGTCCAAATGAAATAATGCAAGAGATTTTTTTTGCATGTAAATTTTTTAAAAGAGGAAAAAGCAGTAGAGCAGTAATGTGTGTCTGCGTTAGAGAATGAAAGATTGGAGTGCAATGACTTCTTGAAAGGCAGCAAAAACCTTGTATCTGTTTTTATAACCCAGAATCTGGGTAAGTAAATGTTCAGAGCAGAGAAGCACTTACAGCTTTAATTAATGTTTACGTTTTTGGTTTCTATATAAGTAACTTAAACTCTTTTTGGATGCAGTTAAAATGGAGATATTTTTCCTGAAAAAGTAAAAAACACTTGAGAAAATAGGATCCTGTTCTTCTTCTATGGCTTTATTTTCATCCTTCATCTTGTGCTGGCACCTCTTCAGTTCTCTTACTCTGCACATAGTGGTTTACCCAGATCTATGTACCACTGCTAGTTGGCAGCCCTGACTTAACTGTGATTTCCAGTTTATTAAGAGCTAAAATCCACCTCTAAATCTTAGCTCCAATGGTTGGGATTATTTTCGAGCTCCCACTTATGAGGCAAACCCCCTCCTTTTCTGCATGCTCTTACTGATGTCCCTGATGGTGCTGCTTCCAGCCAGGGAGTGGTAATAACTCTTTGCTGAGCTTTCTTCAGATAGAATTCATGTGAGGAGGGAGGAGGAACACCCCAGGTGTCTGGTGCTTAAACTTGGATTGAGGAATACTAGTGAATGTTTTTGTGTATTTCTTGAAAAGGGGAAGTGGAGAAGAAGTATTGGTGACTAAATTGGATTTGTTATGAAAATGTTTGGATTGTATATTAATAGAAATATAAAAGTAGTTATTGTTTCTGCATAAAAGCAGCTGGCGCTGCTTGGTGCCAGAGAGAAGTTCGAGCAAATCCTATGGAACAGCAAAAGTAGGAGAGAAAAAGGGTGATTCATATCAGTGAATAAGTTACAGTAGTAAAAAAAATAGAGGCAGCTCTCCCAAAATTGGGTGAGGCAGGGATGTTCAGGGAGTACAGTGATGCTGAGCCCCAGGAAGACTCTTAATGGTGTTCCACTTCCAGTAGGAACACCCAGGGAATCCTTTTAATGCCCGTGGATGGGTGAGTGCCCTGTTGGTCTCTGAAGGGGATAAGACTGTGTAGCATTAAGAATTCCTTGACCAAACTGCCTGAGCTGTGTGGATGCAATGCCAGACACTGTTGGAGGTACCTGTGAGTTACAGTTCTCCCTTAAGAATAGGAGTTTGTCACTTTAACTCCAAGTTTCTTGGAATTTATGCAGACAGGTACAGGGGAGGCTGAAGGCTGTGAGTGTCTTTCCAGGGGGGCGGGTGGGGAAGGTGCTGGAGATGGAACTGAACTTTGTCAAACCCCCTGAAGACTCAGCAAGGTATTCACAAGACTTGACAGAACAATCCCACGTAGGGTAGGCGCCGGCGAAGCCTTGAAGTGCCACATCTCAGGAATGTGACACAACGTGGCAGATTTCTAAGGGGCCATTAAAATAGAGCCCGAGAGGCAGCGTGTGCTGGTGTCTGCGCCGCTGAGCTGCTGCTCCCGTCATAACGATGCCCTGAGGGCACCCTTCAGCCTGCCTTCAAAATGGGCCTGATCATTAAAGGCAACAAACTGCTTCAAAAGTGTATTGGAATTCAGAATAACTCTGTTTCAAAACAAGAAAAGAAATTACAAGGCTGGAGCAAACAAGCCGGGACAGGCTGGAATTCTGCTCCCTCACAACAGCAGCTGGTCAGGTGCAGCCTCGGAGCATGGAATATCACATAGAGCATCGGTGCTTTGTAAAGAATGGAATTATTGCCTTTCCAGAATTGAAAAATACACAAGACAAGTTAATTTCTGAAAGACAAGGATTTAGGGGGGCGGGGGAAATGCCTTGTGCAAGAGGTGATGTTGCACTGGCAGTACCTGTGCTTAAATAGTGAGTTTAGCATGGAATAGTTGTATGCCTTGGATCATCAGAGCAAAATGAAATTCTTAGAGGAAAATTAAGCTAAATTAGCAGCAGACAAATGACATCTTATAAAATGTTTATCTTAAAATTAATTATTCATATCTTTGAGTGTTTCTACAAAAAACCCAACTCCATAACCCGATAGTGATAATGGCCAGAAATGGCATTTAGGGTATGAATCTCAGTTAATTGTTTGATTTTTATCTCTTCTGCAATATAAATGTCTAAATTTGATGTTTTAAGCGGTAAGTCACAGGAATGTTCATTATCACACGAAGTGCATGAGTACTAATTAAAATAGCAATTGCAGAGAGTTGTTTGTATGATGTCAGTGTTCATGTTTAAGGCGGTACATAAATCTGTGATTGCTATTTTCTTGGTAATTGTCATTGCTACCCAGAACTCTTAAACACGAGAAAAATCTTGTTTGGGTGTACAGATACTTTCAGTTTTGCAGTGTTTGGGGGTTTGCATTGATCAAGTCAGCTTGTTCCATAAACTTTAAAAGCTGTCAGTCAACGGTTGTATGTGGTATTGTTGTGGCATGCAAAGGAATGGTAAAATCAAGGGGTAATGGGTAACATAAAATACTTGTTTTTGGAGAGGAAGGGAAGAGAAACAGATTGCTTGGGTTTGTTCCTCTTACTTCTGTAGTCACTAAGTTTGAATTGAGCTTTAGATGGCCAGGCTTGAAATGGATTCTTTCTCATTGCTGCTTTATATGAGAACTTAGTCAAATATTTGTAAACCTGGGTCCTGATTAGATGACAAAATTTTTCATAATGATCCTGGCTGAATTGTTTGAACCTGTTTAAGGCATTTGTTATTCAGTTGAGGGAAAAATCCCTCAAGCATGAAGAATAGTACTTTTTTCCAGTTTCGCTGTGTCACAAAGCAGGAGGAAACCTGGATATTTCATGCTTTATATAGCACAAGATGGTCACCAGATTTGATTTTACTGATTGCTTTTCATCCCCTCCAATGGGCACTGACAGAGAGGAATAAACCAAACATCTGCCCTCAATATAAATTCAGTAGAACTGTGTCCAGGCATTTCTGCAAGATTGAAAACAATTTTCTTATTCTTAATGGTCTGAGATGTCCAGGAATTTTTCTCTGGCATGTCCATGCAGATGTGCATTGAGGTAAGTGTGTTCTTATACCCAGATGTCGGAGTGCCACCTTTCGCTCCCCGTGTCTTCAAATGTCACCTTTACACCTTTTTTTTCATTTTATTTCCCCACCTGGCTGCTGGCTGGGACAGAGGTCTCCATGCCCTGGCTAATTCCAGGATCCAGATCCTGCTTTGTAGGACTGGGAGGATGTTAACCAGATCTCTGTAATCCACACCCACTCAACTAAATCCCTTCCATCTCTGTCTCTGAAGTTGCTTGGCAAGCTCTAAAGTTGTACAGGGAGGAATGATCACAGAAGTCCCTTTCCTTAGAAAAAGGATGACATTGGCAACAGCTTTACCTGTTGTATGATATTAATACTTTGCTATCAATCAGAAGTGCAGCCATTCCCCATTGTTTCATAAAGCATTATTGCTCACTGGGGCACAGATGTTACTTACCACCTTGAATTGAGTTTCATGGATCACTGTACTATTCAAATACTCTTTTCCTCCTCTTTTTGACCCTGGATGCAGCTGAACTTCTGAATGTGAAGGCTCATTGCAGTTCAGACTAGTATTGATCGCTGCTGCTCTTGAGTGGTGTATCTGCCTCCAAACTGGGTAAAATAAAGGTTGATTCTAAGGTCTGGCTAATATCTCTTGGTACAGCCACTTTTGGGACCATTTTGGGACCAGCTCCTCTTGGCTCCTGAGCTGCCCTGGCTAATGTCTTGGAGTAACTTTAGAGGGTGGGGTTCAAAGACTGTCAGGAAATGCAAAAGTATTATGGATTTCATACTTTATTTAAAAGCAGAATAATATCATTACCAATAGTTGTTATTTCTGCACATGAGAACATAGTTGCTGCTTGTGCAAGTGATTTCTGGAGGAAAAATCGTTGTCGTTGCAAATGTGTAACAAAATGTGTATTATTAATAATCTGCTGAATACCGGATTGTGTGTGTTTTGCAGGAAGATGAGATTTTTTAAAATCTTAGTTCTGTGAAGTTCATGATCTGTCTTCCTGGTTTCCAGGCTCTTTCACTCACACATTTTGTCATTCATCAAGATTTCTCATTTCTCTAATGTTCTGTAATTCCTCAGGGTGTAGCAGGTACAGCACTGGCTGTGGCCCTGGGCCACGATCCTGTTTGTGCATGAAAATTTCCATTTCCCTTTCTGAGGGCAAAGTTTATCAGATGTTTTCTGTATTCATTTAGGAAAATTTCTGATACTTATTACACCAGATTGTTTTCTCTAATATCATCAAATGTCATGGAATCTCTCTCCTTGGATGTTCCTGGGGAGAATCTCAAGTGTTTTTTGAATAGCTGTGCCAACTTTTGCGTCTCAAGACCCTGTATCCCTCGAGGCTGCTTGGTTTCGTAGTCACGCCAATATATTTCTCAGGGTAGTTAAGGAATGATTTCTGTTTTTTTTCACTTCGGAGTTACTTTTATTCTTCTGAGGGAACAAGGAGAAGAAACAAAGCGGAGGAGAATTGACAGTATTACACAAAACCCTGAATATAAAACAGCTGCAGCGTGTTCCTGTGTTAGGGGAACTCGTGGCTTTATGAATTAACTCCTTTACCAAACTGCTGGAGCTGATTTATTACCTAGGAGAAGCACTGGCTGAGACTGTAAAAATCTGAGGTTTTGTGTCTGTAATGCTGTGAAATAGGTGGTTATAAATAAGATTGGTGGTTATGAACAAGCTCATGAATTTGCCATTGTTTGAGCCCCTGGGGCATTGAGAGATAACATGTCTAATTTCTCTGGGTGGCTTTATGAGGTAGCGCAGGGAGACAACCCCTTCCTTTGGTGGCTGTGGGATGTATATAATACCTAGTTTGTGGGAATGGGCTTGTCAATTTAGCAGAAATGGATCCAAGATCGTCAAGTTTATTCCTTCCCATCTGTTAACCTGGCTGCTGTGTTCACCAGGATACGTCTAGGAAATACAAATGCAAGGAGCCAGAGGGCTGCTGGAGTCTTAGTCTGGATGGAATCAAAGGCAATTCTATCGCTGCACAGGCGCCTAGAGCCAACACTCTGGTATTGCTGATTGATCAGTGTTGATCCAGGAGCCTTGGCTGCAGAGGCAGCAATGTGCTGTAGTGAAGGTGGGTCAGTTCCTCCGGCGTTTCTCTGGACATATGGTGGGACATATGGCTCTCCCAGGTCTCTGTGCCTGGGCCTGAGCTGGTGATGGGTGGCGAACTCTGGATGTGCAAGGTGGGATGAAACCACACCTCTGATGGCTTTTTCTTTCCCCATGCCGTCACAGGGAAGTAGTTTAACTTGAATTCCTCGATTATTCCTTTTTTTTTTTTTTTTGGCAAGTGCCGAGAGAAGTTTGCACAAAGGGAGCTGTGACCGTCTCTGACCCGATGCTGCTGCCTGACTCTGCTGCCAGCGAGCTCTGGGTGAAAAACTGTTTCACCTACTTCAAATCCCTCTCAGTTCTGTGGGGTGTTCTCAGCCTCTCCACAGTGGGTGCTGCTTTGGAAACGTGGAGTGTGACCCACCTCCACCTTTCCCTTTCCTTTCTACAGAGTCCCAGCCTTCCCACTCTCCTCCTACACAAGTGTTTGTTTTCAGCTGGATGGGTTTTAAATTCTAGTTTGCTCTGTCACATGCAGGACTTAAGCAGCATTTACAGTGAGGGTTTTCTGGGAGATAAGTCAGACCAAGCATTTTCACTTGTGAGAATAAATGTCCCTGCAGAGCTGTATGTCATGAACGTTTGAGAATTAAAAAATGCTTTTAATGGAAGTTCTCAAGATATTTCAGATGATGAAAACGTAATGTAAGAGTGAGGCTAAGCCACTGTGTGTTTGTGTTTCTTGAGTTATTCTCAAAAAAATCTGTGGTGCTGGAGTTCTTAAGAAAGAAAAAACCAAACCCTCAAATTAAGGGAAGTGGTTGGGTTTGACATTAAAAAAAAAAGCCTCTCTATCATTTTCCTCGCCCCAGCTTTGCCACACAATCATTACATGTTACGATGTGCACAGGAAAAGCCAGGAAGCTTTTATGGACATTTTCCCACTGTCTACTGGAGGCAGACAACCTGTGTGAGTGTCTCTGATGCACATCAGTTGCACAATTGGGGCTGAAATTATTAGTTCTCTTTCAGCGTGTAGCATTCCTGCCTTTTGGACATGTTTACGTCATTTGAAGCATTCCTGACTTTAGAACAGGTTTACATCCATCTCACAGCTAGATTTTTTTTTGAGAATTGCATTTTTTTGTCCTCCTCCTCTTGTAAAATGACTCCAAATTTTGTTTTGTTTTGTTAGATTTGTGTCTTATGTCCCAATAACCGGGTGGCTGATGACTGTGACTTGGTGAAAGTTGCATGAGGAGAGTTGGCAGGTTCCTGGGACAGGAGTTTTGGGTATTTTGAGCAAGGCTTGTGTGTCACCCAAGTGACACCTTCCCAATTTCTAGGAGGATTCTGGAGCCATGACCCTGTTCTTAGGGGTTGCCATTGTAGTGCATTAGCTTTCACAGTAAAGTTTGGTTTGAGCAGATTAACAACCATACTTTTAAATTTTGTAGCCAATCTTTGGGTTTTGTGCTCTTTTTCTGTATTAAGCTGTATTACTTTTGTCTCTACATCCACTCTTGTCTTGCTGTGCACTTATTTCCCCTTCACGGTCTGTTTTCTCTGTCAGTGACAATTTTGCTGCCTTCCAAGTTATTTTATTCAAACTTTTCATCTCTGTTTCTGTATAATCTAGGAATTCATATTTCACATTCTGCAACTTTCCCCAAATATGTGTTTGCTAAACCTCTTGCCATGGCCTGTGCTCCTTTCAGTGTTCATCAGTCTTGGATGCACCTACATCCTCTCGTGCGTATCGACGCGACTTTCCATTTTCTACCTCCAAATACTCTTGTTTTGCTCCACTTCTCTCCAATCTCACAGAGGACCTGTGTTAGATTGGCTTTCCATGCGAGCTCCTGTCTTTGATTTCTTCCTAAGAAAATTGGGAAAGAGCAGAAACGAAGGAACCTCTGCAACTGTGGGAAAAGCAGCTCGGCTTCAGGGCTTGTTGGGAAGGTGTCTCTGAGTCCCCAAAAGGAGGAACCTTGCCCTGCACCTCACTGAGTCCATCAGGTGAAGCTTTTTCCAAACATTATCAGTGTAGGAAAATATGATTCACTTTGCCACAAAGACTTACTTTACCTAATGGGATATGAAGGTAGGGACTGGATGGTTTGTATGAAGGTAAAACAAAAACTTGAGAAGACAGAACTAGGGATAATGAAAAGTAGCACATTTTAAGATAGGATAGAAATTACTCACAGATATAGATAAAGTTTGTTTTCATCACTAAGTAATCTTTAAAACTTGATTTTCTCCCTTTTCCTTTTCTATTTTCTGTGTGATGTTCCACTGTAGATTTTCATTTGTGAAAATCAACCCCTCAGATTTTTGGAGGCGGTGACACTGGGGGACAGGCTGGATTGCATTTCTAATTTTCATCTGAAAAACTTATTAACGGGAAGTGAAAATTGATTTAAAACTTACCATTAATGCTTGTCTTCTGTTGTTTGTGGGGGTTTTAGGGGCTTTTTTATGACTAAAGAAGTTGTAGGGTATGTTGGTTTTAGAAGTAAATTTTAGGGTCCTGCTGCCAGGCAGAGCTTCCAGGTGGATCTGCAATGACTCCAATGAATGAATGTTGGAAGTGTTGAAACAGGAGGGGGAAAAAATAGGTTTTATTATCCTATAAACTAGAATAATTGACTCTTCAGACAGAAGTCAAATGATATGGGAAGGTGTAAAAGAAATGAAGAGGTTCACATACAGGCCATTCCTGGGTTCATTCTCCCAGCCTGGATTCCAATTGCTTGCTGGCTCTGTGGTGGCAAGTCCTTACCTTGAGATATGTTGTTTCCCTTGTTTTAGTCTTGTAGTTTTTAGTAATGGTGTGAGGAGGGCTGCACTGGACTGTCTAGGATTGGCTGCAGTGAGGATGCTGAGCAGTGAGAAAATGTAATATATTGAGACAGGAAGAAAGGACAGTGGAAGCTCTTCCTTCTCCTCCTTGACTCAGCTTTTTATTGCAGTATAAAACTGCAAAACTGATGTCAAAGTAGGGCAGCAGCACTAGGAAACACAAAAACTAATGGATGAAATTATTATTATTTTTGTAAATAACTTTCAAATTACAGTTCCAAATAGGAAAGGCACCTGGTGTCACAACAGCAATACAAGTGACACAAACCTAATGGGAAATGACAAGATCTCTGTGAAAAACTTGATCCCTCCCCTGTCAAACCCAGGCTGCTGTGGATATTTGCATTGGAGTATTTATTGTTATTAAAATAATGGTGCATTTAGTAATCCTATTATTTATTTATTTTTTTTGTGAAATGGCAGCTTTGTAATTACAGATCAGCAGCGTCTGTGTTGAGAAAAAATAATCTGTTTTGTTGCATTTACTGGAGTGACAATACTGAAATGTCTTTTTGTCCAGAGCAGTCTGAGAAGTGCTTCATCATAGAATTGGTGAATTCAAAAAACAATTGTAGTGCCGAGTAAAGAATTCATTAGATGAACATGATTTCAAACTCTATCAAAAGGGTTTTAGTGCATATTTGAATCTTAAAATGCTACAGAAAAAATACCTTTCTCTGATGAAATTTATATTCACTTTTTTAAGATTTGGAGATAATAACTTAATTTTTCTATGCAAATACGTAATTTTCTTTGTAAATACAAATAGAACCTTTCCTATTCTGAAATGGGCTCCCTGACTTTGGCCCCCTACTGTGTGTTTTAATCTCCTGTGCACCTTGATAGAAAAGTTTGCATTTTCAAGTGAAATAATACATTTTACAAAGGCAGCAGATAACATCTTAGTTTTCCTTTAAAAGAAATAAGAGCAGCAAACCCTCAATCTCTAGGCATTTTTTTTTGCTCTCTGATCTGTATTTGGGAAAGGGGAGAAAAAGCACCGGGGTATGTTCAATATCTCTGTGTGTCTGATCACAAAATATCACTTGCATTGAAGCAGGACAAAGGGTCATCTCTGTTGCCAGCCGCTTTGTGCCACTCTTCTCTCAATTAAATATGTTAACATGACAAAAAAACTTTGTGTCACTGACACACTCTTTAAAATCTTCATCTGGAGGCCTGTTCTTATTTCATTAATTTCCCTTAACTAGCGGTGCCTCATTATGGGCTGCATTAAAGCTCATATAAAAGGGGGGGAAATCAAATTTTCTTTTCATTTTTATGGGCTTTCCAGGGGCAACATTTGAACAGGGATAACAGTAATGACAAGGAAAAAAAGTGGCTCTGACTTCAGGGGTCTTTCCTAACCACAGGAGCTGGACAAATTGGAGTTGAAAGGGCCTTGGCAATTAACATGTCGGACAATACATGGAATAGCCAATTAATTACACGTGGTTTAGGTCAGATCAGAGATGGGCCTCATGCCTGTGGGGAGGTTTTTTTTCTCCTCTAGCAGCCTAATGAGAAAATTAGCACTGCAGGGACGGGGGGAAGTTGGGGAGGTGGCCTGGGTGGAAATGTCACACTCTGTGTCGAACCAGAACGAGCCTGTGGGGGCAGGAGGGGTTTTGCTCCTTTGCAGTGACCTGGTTTCTCTTCTGCACAAAGAAAGCAAGGGTTAAGATAGATAAAAATCTGCATCTTGAAGTGGGTTTTAAAAAATTCTGCAAATTCTTGCTGATTATTTCTGAAAACTTTGGCACTTTTTGGTGGTTTTTTATTATAATGGCTTTTGGGTGGCAGAGTTGCCAAGTGGGTGTAGGAGCCATGCTGCCCTGCCTATTGTTAACCTCAAAACCAGCTGAGCTTTGATAAGGTTGTCTAGGTTATTAGATGTGGATTAGATTTTATAGATGTAGAAAAATTAATTAGAAATTAGATTTGGAGAAGAATCCCCAATTTTGTTGAGGTGTGGGAATTACTGTCAGCTATTTCAGGGTTTATGTGTGAAATTTAAGATAACACAAAGGAGGGTGGGAAGAAAGTAGGCTGAAAATTTCGCTACATCTTCTTGGCATTGTTTAACTGACTCTCTGGGAGCCCCAAATAAAGGCTGTTTATCTGTCCACATTTCTTGTGAGCCCTGCCTCACCCAAGGGCTCCCTCTCAGGAGACACACGTGACTTTTCCTTCCCAGTCCGGCTGTTTGCAAGGCCAGCGCTTCACTGGATGCTGACTATGGATTTCTCTTGGCCTATAAACTATATTTTGCACCCACAGAGCAGAAATCTGTGCACCTTCTGCACCGAGGTGCTGCTTCCAGCTTTCAGCAGTGAGGACATCGGTTTAAAAAAACCCTGCAGCCATGAAAGAGGCTTTTGGATTTTTCCACCTTTAGTGCATAATATTCTCCTCTGCCCTCCAAACTTTGAGGCAAGTCTCCAGTGGGTGACAGATGGCTGATTAGGCAGCAAGTCTGTGCCTGAGCCATATTAATAGGAATGTTTGTGGCTGAACCACATTAGGACCAACCTCACTTGTTGTCATCCTGGGAGAGGCTGATAATGCTTGTTCTGAAATCTGGAAGTGACAAATCAGCCATTAGGATTTCATAGCCAGGGTTTTTTATGAAATGCTTGTTGCAGGGTGTTGGAAGTTGCAGAAGTTGATGGGCTGAGGGTGTGGAAGGTGTGAAGTCACTGCTGACTCGGCCCACTTGAAAATGTTATTTTTTGAGGGGGAAAGAAAATATTAATGATTTTCTTATTAGCTGCAGCATCTTAAGTGGGTGCTCAGGACATGTATATATGCTTCTAATTTCCTGGTTTCCAAAATGTTGATTACTGTGGTCCTGGTGGAGATCTGATGGTAATTCTGGGACTTTTTTTAGCTCCTTTCGGTGTGTGAGAAGCTGTTAAATCTGGTGGTTGTGGATAGTGGAAAAGTCTTGAGGTTCCCAGGTGTTAAATAATTTATCTCCTTTTTCCTCCTGTAATGGAAAGGTGGGGTGAAGGGCTCAGGAGTGATTCTGGGTCTGTAAAATTGTATTGGAACAAATGAAGTGCCTCTCAAGTGCTAAATAAATAGGTATATATTGACGTCATCTAATATTGAGCTAATAAAATATGTCTGCTGCTCAAAAACTGTTTCATTTTCTTATATCTGCACATTCTAAATAGATCTGGCTTCAATTTATTTTGTTGACTTAAAAAAAAATGCTGTTTGGACACTAAAAATTGAATTATCAATTCCATTATCCTCCCCGTGTGCTTCAATTTCAGGCTTATCTGCATCAATGAAGAAATGTTCCAGGAATTTCTTTCTTTCTTTTTTTTTAACTGGAAAAGATCTATTACATATCACTTGCAAAACCTGTGCAGAAAGTTGCACAGTTGCTAATAATCTGGGATTTCCCCCGTGTGTATTTTTTCCTTGCTTAGAGTATTTGCAATTAGAAGTCTCCATCTCAATGGGATAATTAAAAAATAATTTACCACTTGGAAGGAATGGGTCTCTTCAGGCAATCTGCACTGCTATTGGTTAATTATTACTAATTTTTGGTTATCTGATACAGTTCCTCCTGACCTGACATCTGCATAATGTAGAAGCTAATGAGAGCAGGAATTAAGCCTGGTAGTCGACATGTCCTCTGTTCAATTTGAGAGGGTGAGGTGGAAAGAGATTAAAAATAGAATTGTCAGAGTGGGACTCTCCAGCATTACTGGCAACTTTATGCACAGAATTTTTATATAGATGAATATACATGCAGAGAGAGAAAGACACATGATTTAGCAACCCTTCAGTTGCTTTTCATCCTGCTGGCTGAAATACTGGCTTGAATACTGAAATACTGAATCTTACAGTCTACTCTGTGTAACTTTAATACCTGGTTGTTGTGGGACTTACTGTAAAATCAAAGCTTTCCTCTTTCCCTGCTATAAATTTTTACTTTTACAATTCTTGAGGGTGTGTATTTTCATTGCATGATGTGCAGTGGTGTCTTTTCCATTATTAATGTATCTGAGTAATTCTGCATTTACAGACTTCACTGGCTTGTTGCATTTTGCTGTGTTTGGTTGGGGAAGGTGGGATCCTGTCTCAGCTCTCTCATTGCACCATGGTAGTTCCTGCCTGCTGTTACACCTGCTGGGTTTTCTTCACCTTTCCTGGCCCCAAAATGTTCCTCTCTCTCAAAGCTGAAACTATTTTGGCCTTATTTTGGGACGTGATTAGAGGTGGAGGTTATGGGGTATGATGGTATTTAGAATCACAGGATCCTGGAATAGTTTGGGTTGGAAGGAACCTTAAATCTCATCCAGTTCCCACCCCCTGCCATGGGCAGGGACACCTTGTGCCAGACCAGGGTGCTCAGAGCCCCATCCAACCTGGCCTTGGGCACTTCCAGGGGTGGGGCAGCCACAGCTTCCCTGGGCAGAAGAGTGCCCCACCACCTTCACAGGGAGGAATTTCTTCCTAATATCTAATCTAATCCCACCCTCTGTGCATTTAAAGCCATTCCCCCTTCTCCAGTCACTCCATGCCCCTGTAAAAAGTCCCTCTCCAGCTCTCTTGTAGCCCCGTTTATATAGTGGAAGGTTCTCCAAGGTCTCCCTGATGCCTTTGCTTCTCCAGGCTGCACAATTCCAGCTCCCTGTCCTCGGACAAGTGCTCTAGCCCACTAATCATCTTTGTGACCTCCTCTGGACCTGCTCCCACCAAATGTTTCGTATTTCAACATACTCTCTGTTTTAGCATCATTAAAAGTAGCAGATAAATTTGGATAAAGGGAGAAGACAGTGCTTGAGTTATTAATGCAAATTAAAGCTGGCTTTATGGGCACGTGGAGACAAATGACATATATGGGGTCTATGTGCAAAATAAACTGCGATTATTTTAAAGCAAATAAAGGTCAGATGTGTGACAGGGCCATTAGGAGAAATACTAATCTGATGTTCAGCTTGGGTCTTGCTGCTCTTAGAGTGGTAAAAGGTTGTTTTATTTGGCTGAGACCAAGTTCTTCCAATTAGCCATCAATATGGACAAGCTTATTAAGAGACAAAAGGCCACCTACCACATTTCAGAGGTGGTTTACCCGTGTAGCTGTGAATTCTATTGATCCAGAGGCATTATTCCATTCTTAAAGAATGCTCCATTTTGCTTTTGTCGACTGCAGAGCAATAAAACCGTGATACACTTCGAATTTTTCTTAATGAGAAAATAGCTGTATCCCATTTGAGGGAATCATTGTGATAAATGGGCAAAATGTGCTCCCATCTCAAAACCAAAACATTTTTTTTTTCTCTTCAGCAGCCACACAGCTCAGGAAATATGATGACAGATGCAAACAAGCCAGTTACAAAGGCCTTACAATAAGATTGCAGCAGAACTTTTTCAAAAGGAGGAGTGCAGCCTACGAGCCAGAGCCATCTGTCTCTGCTGCAGAGCATTCCTTCCCTTGGAGAGCGTAATTACAGCTCTGGCTTTTCTGTTCCTGGGTTTTTAGACAGAATTGTCCCTAAGAAAAATAGAATTGGTTCAGAATAGTATGAAACTTCCTCGTTCTACTGTAAATTCCCTGGAGTGCCGCCACAGAGTTACAATTTCCATTGCTGTTCTGTCTCTCCAGTGGCATTTGGAGAGAAGAGTGATGTCTGTGGTGGGGGGTTACTGACCTCGTGGTTTGGCATTAAAAAAAGCTCTCTCATGCTTTATCAATAATAGAATTTAGTATGTTGGAACAATTCTTTTAGGGATAACAGGTAAATTCACAGTCTTGCTGCTTGAGGTGATAGGTTACCTTTGGCCCTCCCAAAGATTTAATTACAGCTTTTAAATAAAATTGAAACAGCAACTGAATTGTATTTCTTACAAGGAGGAAACTGAGCAAATTTCAGTATTTAGCTTAGAATTCTGAAATGTAATTTTAGACTATTTTCAGATAAAATATTATTGTTTTGAATAATACACACTAGTGTATGTGAATCATTCAGATTCTTGTTCCCCTTAGTCATAAATGGCTTATTAAATTTAAAAAAAAAAAAGTTTAAGACTTTCTCTAATAATAGAAACCGAATCAGGTCATTTTTACTTGGCTGAATTATGATGCTGTCCTAAAGTTAGGACAGGTGGTGCTGAAGAATTTAGCACTGCTCTGTGCAAACTATTTTATTGCTTGTGTAATTTCATATATTTAAAAACAATGCTTCTAAAGTAAATACAGCCTAGAACAGAAATCACCTCGTGTGGTAATAAGATTGGTTTTACCTTCTCATGTTGGCTCAGAGCTTTGTTTTATGATGGAGGTGGTGTCAAGTATGGAAGCGGTGCTGGGATGTGTCTTGGCACAAAAAAGTAATAGCGCAGTTAAGGGAAACATTAGGAGGAGTGAAGTACAATGATCTTGAAGTGCTTTTTACGCAGAGAACTTGAGAGAACTCAGCATGTTATTAAAAACTAAAAGAGCTGGTTTATATTTTTATGTACCCATTCCCTCTGAACATCTCAGTCACTGATCTCATGGACTCACATCCCTCTCCTGCTGTCCATGTGCAGGCTGCTCCCTGTTGTGGTCAGCTATTCCTGAAGTTTAATGGGGTATCCTAGTCCTTGAAATAATAATATTTATCTCCTTAAATTCCTGTTCAGAGGTCTAGCAAGGTCAGACTTGCCATCAGTTAGCTTAGCAGCTTGTTATCAGCTCACAGTCGTGTTCTCTGTTACTGTGCTCGGCTTTGCTGCTGGTGCTGCTGGGCTGGGGGCACAGAAAGGCCAAGGAGGGGGAGTGGGAGACCCCCAAAATATCAGTTAAATCACACTTGCCTCCAGTTCCAGTGTCAGCCACTGCCTGGCTTCAGTGGCCAAATATCTTTAGGGAAATGTCTTTTCTCCTCATACACTCAGAATTGGTTGGCTCTGTGAAGCTGAGAGTTGGCTTTGAACAGTATTTTAAACTCTTGCAAAAGAGTTGCTTCTGAAACTATTTCCAGGCTTTGTTTCTGTGCAGTCACTTGTGGAAGGTCTTTCTGTTGGTCTTGCCCTGACTAGGCTGGGTTTAACATCCCTGTTACCCAACAGTGGACAGATGGCAGTGACCTGCAGCCTTCCTTTTCCTGGACTGTCCTGGTGCTTTGGGCAACATCTGCTTTTACCTTCCCTTCCAGTCTTCCAACAGTAGCAGATGCTTATTTTAAAAACAACTATTAATGCATTAGTATGCAATGCTCAGAGTGGCAATTTGAGAACCCAGTTAATGTGATTTCCCTGTTCTGTAACACTTGTTTTCCTTGTATGCAAACTCTGGTGGCACAACTGTGACAGTCTTCTTGGTTGAAATTTGAATATTAATTTTGTGCTGGCTACAGGAGCCGGTACCAATGTGGGCTTTAATGAGCCTGGCACTCAAAAGCACTGATGTGTAACTGGGGCTGTCTTGAGGAAAGATGAAAACACTCTCAAGTCACCAAGGGGCAGCTGAAGTCGAGGAGCAGCTTTGCCAGCCTTTGTTATTTCCCTGACAGTCTGTGCTAGTTGCGTTTGCTGGGCTCAATCCATCTTCCATGTGAACGTGCAGGGCTTCTTGCATTCTCTGGGTAAGATTTTTTTATTAATTTACCACTTTGCCTTTTTTTTTTTTAAGAGGCCAAAACAAAACATTCTTCTCTTTGGGAATCAAGTGTAAAGCAGCCCCTGACATCAGGGGATTTGGGTATCGGATGTTACAGGGAATGGAGGATAATTTTTCTGTGGCTTGTGCTTGCTGACAGAAGACAGGATCTTCTGTACCAAAGGCACATCGGTGAGGGTGTTTGGACACTGGACCCCATCCTGTGCAGGAAATGGATCATTTGAGGTGGTGGTTACTGTGCTTTTGCACAATTTCTGTGTTGCGAAGTTGCTGTTCAGTTAACTTACTGTTAAGCATCCACTTATCTGCTAAGTTACGTTGTTTAACATTGGATTTTGTCCTTTGGCATGAGTATTCCAAGCAGTTTTTAAATTATCCTCAAGGTATACAGCTGTTAATGTTCACAACAGTTCTTCAAAAAAGAAACACCACCCCCACCCCTACTGTGAGTAAAGAGCCTCCTCATAGTGCCCAAAATTAAGTGACCAAACTGAACCCCCAGTGCTACGTATTCCTGAAATGCTCTTGGGCACAGGGAAGGCCTTCAGTGTGACATGCATGGAGCCATAACTTTCTGTGCATTAGTAAGCGCTTTTTTTTTTTTTTTAAAGAGGATTAATTGGACAGGTTTTCAATCCAGCCAGTTAAGGAAACTGGGGCAAGTTCTGCTTGATTTTGACCATCAGAAATTCCTTGCAGTGGCTGGATCTGCTGGATCTGTTCATGTGGAGAGAAACACAACCAGAGTTTGGTCTTTTAGGGACAATCACTAAAAAGTAAAATAACTGGCTGACAGCAAAACCTTGTGTGCTCTGCAGACACATGCAGTGAAAACTGCTGGGAGCAGATTTGGGTGGGAAAGGGATGGTACCTGCATGGTATCATCAACACATTTCCTACAGGGCATTTGGAAGGAGTAGGTTCCTGCTCTGCAGAAGTTTTAGTGATACTCTGTTTGAAGAACTGAATTCCTGAGAAATCTGGGAAAGGATTCTCAGTTTGAGCTGCACATAAACTGGAGGATTTTCTGCTCTCTTTGTGGTGTGTATTGATTTCCTGCTCTCCCCCTGAAATATGAAATGTGCTGTAGTCTGTTAGTGACATGGACTGCATTGGGAGGGGGACAGGTGAGTGACAGTGGAGCAGAGCTGGTCTCTGCTCTAACATGTCTCTTGTCCTGTACGGAAACAGGCAGGTAACAGGTTTGGGGAAGAGAGTTGGGAGAGCAGACAAGGGAATGGATTAGAACCAGCAGCTCTGCTTCCAACTTGGGTCTCTTGGGGTTTTGGTGGTGTTTCCATCCTCTGTGGTTTCTTGTGGATTTTTTTGGATATGATACCCAGGTGAGGGTAAAATACAATATAACATTGAACATTGTTATTACAATGCTGCCAGCAGAGAAACAAGCAAATAAACCCTATTGCGGCTGCAGCATTAAGGCTTTCCCTACACTGATGCTTTCCTTGGTTATTGAATAACTTTGCATTTTCTCATTTCCATATCTTAAAAATCTGGTTTTTTAATGACATTTTATTCACTTGATACATTTTAAAACTTTTGGTCCCTGACAAATTACCTTGTGGTGTTTGCACTTCCAGCATTATTGTACTTGTGTTATTCTGTCCTTTGCCCACTAGGAAAAAAAAACCTACTGAAATTTTTTTAGGAAATACGTAAATGCAGGAAATTACTTAATGCAGTAAATACATAATTAGTCTTGCCAACTACCAGCAAAAAATCCATTTCAATACCTTCTAATCTCTAGAATTGTTTTCAGATTGGGACATGACAGACAATAGTCTTGTGTACCACAAATTAAAGCATATCCTATAAATGGCTATTGAAGATTGTTGAATAATTGCTGGTGGTGGAAGGGTGGAGCTTTCATTTAGGATAATCCTACAGCAGTTTACATGAATTTATAAATGAAGCTCCTCTTTCTCTTCCCTGCTCTCCTCCCAGCCTGCAGTGCAGTCTGTGCAAGTCTAACTGGTCTTTCTCCTGCTGTTTTCTGTTTCTAGGCTCTAGTGTAAGTTTAGAGTGTGCAGAAATGCTTCTTATTTTTCACTGACTTGGAAGAACAGGGGAAAGTGGAGGTTTCAGGTACCAATTTCTGGGTTTTTAGAGTGAAAAATGTTAATTGTTAACAGGGAATTTAATCACCTGTAATCTGATAACTCTTAGTCAACGGCCTGATTTGAACAAGCCACACAGAAGTGAACAATTATGTACAGGATTATTCAGTATAGGCAAAACATTAATTGTCATATTTGGACTAAACCAGCCACATCATTGCTGGCCTGCCAGAGAAGAATGCCAGCAGTTGGTATTTCAGCATGGGAGTACACTGGGAATTGGTCCATTGCTAATGAAGAAAGTGGGCAGAATTCTAGTTCTATTAAAAGGCAGCTGAGGACCTTCTCCCCCTTGTTGGTTTTTAAGCTTCAAAGCAAGACTGCTTTGCTAAGGATATTCGTTTGAACTTACTCAGTCTTTGTTTTTACCGTAAAGTTAAAATCAACAGTGCCAGCACAGTTCCAACAAAAGGTAGTGTGTCCTGCCATTATATAAGTCATTATGAGCGAATAGGTGAACTGTGTGTTTACTTCTGAAACTGAGGATGTGATGAGGGGAAAAAAGTGGTTGAGAACCCTCTTAGAAGGCAGAGCAAGGTCTCATCCCCAGCCTTCTCTTCCAGCACACTTTCTGTGGCTCATTAAGGTGGCTTTCCTATAGTTCTGGCTGTACAGAAAAACAGAAGCAGCTTCAAAAGTTTTGGGGCACAAAGGTGGGGAATCAGCAGATTCTCGACACCCTAATGGCTACTGCAACCCCCCAGCTTCCTCCCTTTGCTCATTGCTTTGGTGGTTGTAGATGCCTGAGCAAAGAAGAAATCTAGTTTTTAATATGCACCTCTGGTTGTTGCAAACCCTGTGGTCTCAGTTAAAGAGCTTGGTGAGGCTGGCTGTGGCAAAGACACCTTTAGCACAAGTGGCACAGCTTGGGGCCGAGTTTGGGACTCGGGTTTCTGCAGAGACCTTTCGGGCAGATGAATATTTTCTGTCAGAGGGCTTCTTGGGATTAGTATCTCCTGGAAAAGACGGTGCTGAAAACCTTCTGTGTGGCAACTGTAACTCACACCGTGGGAAAAGGGTTTAATGGATTCCCCCATTCCTAGTGGCATTTAAATGATTTTGCCTTTAACTATATCATCTAGAGATAAAATATGTACAAATATATCTTACTATGCCCTGTGACAAATTGAAGGTATAAAAGTAAACCCTACTCAGATAAGGGTTTGCTATATCTTAGTTGTCGGGAAATTAAAAGAAAATCCATGAATGAAATTTGTGGGTTTGGTTCTTTCTTGGTTTAAAGATTAATCTCTTTGAATTGATAACTTGCTTCCTCACTGACATGAGCTTAGTCTTTGTTAAACCAAGTCCTTTGTCTTGGAAATGCGTTTTATAGAAGTATTTTTAATTTTCAACTATGACTATGATATGTCCATATATATTGGACTTAGTGTGCAGCAATCCTGTACAGCTCCAGAGTTCTTTGATGTGCAGGCTTTAAGGACAAGGGATTAACCTCCCTCCCCTGGTAGACAAAGACTTCTTATTTTTCATCTTTTTATGGGACCTTATCCAAAAGTCATCAAAGTCTGTGAAAACCATCCTATTTACTTCAATGGGAATTGAATGAGGAACATGATTTCTGTGGTCCAGTTTTAAAAAAAAACAACACAAAACCTTTGCAGTAAAGTCATAATTGCATCCAGATGAGTTTCTCTAAGTGCTTGTGAAGCAGCTGGTGGAAAGGCCTTGATGTGACCAAACTCAACATGTCACTTGTTTCTGTATGTGGGAAAACCCGACACAATCTGGAAGTAATTAGTCTGGAACCAACAGCACCCCCGGAGCGCTCCTTTTAATATGGGTTGTAAATACAAAGGCTAGAAAATCCCTAATAATAGGTATATTATTCACACTCTCGGAGGTGTTTTTATCAGTAACTTGGCTTCTGGGTTTCTTTAATGTGCCTTTTTTCCCCTGTAATCAAGCTGTAAGTGCAATGTGTTGTGTAGCCCTGGTTGTCTGCTCATGGTTCTGTTTCATTCTGTTCCCCTGCACATCGTTCCTCATGGAGTCTTTTGGGCCAAACGCTTGGGGCACTGGGCTGGAATTTCTAAGCAGGACGAGTTCGGTGGTGTGGGCACAGCAGCCTTTGCTCTGTGCTGTTTTCTGGGCCCTGGCTGGATCCTTTTGTGTATTACTGCCGAGGAATTAAGGAATTTGAATGAAACACTCAAATAAAACCAAGGAAAAAACCCAGTTAAATTCTGAAGTGGAGATGAGTGCGTGTGGAATGTTGAACAGTGGGTTTATTCCTTGTGGTGCTGCTCTGTCTGTGGTGGGATGTGTGGTGATTCATTCCCAAGCATCCTCCTGCCTCTAACGTGTTCAGTAGCAGCTGTTTAAGGAAGACAATTGAAAAAAAGACAAAAACCTGGTAATAGCTCACCAGAATTGTTCCCATCCTCAAAAATGGGCTGTAAATGTATTTCCCTAATTTCAGTGGAATTATTTGTGCTGTTTTAAGTAAGGGGAAATATGAAGGCCGTGTGGCCCTGTGTCTTTTTTCCATGAGGTCAGTGCTGAACTGCTCCACTTTTACTGCTTGACCAGAGACCCTGAAAAAATAAGTTGGGGTAAAATAGAGAGGAAACTAAAAATGGTAAAGCTCTGTTTTTTTGGAAGGCAGCGTGCACAAGGATGGAAGCATTCTTAGGTAGGATTTTTCAGATAGCGGCAGTACATAGGACATGTGTTTCTTCATGTAAAATGGGAAGGGGGAACAAAAGAGGAATTTCAGAAAAATGTCCAACCAACAAGACTTAATACACTCTCCAGCTTCTGAAACAGAGAAACAAAATTAACTTTTAAAATTCTGTTATGACTAGCCAACTGTAATGTAATATAGTAAATCTCTCAGTATTATGTAATAAAATTAGTCAAAAGGTGACAAAAGCATAAACCATGCACTAATGAAAAAGCCTTGCAGGACTTGTATTTAAATTGGATTGTGCCTGTTTGATTTATGCTGGTGTGTAAGCAGACTCAGCTCGAGTGTTTTTGGAAGCATGGACAGAAGCCTCTTGTTCTGCCTTTTTTGTTCCTTCTTGATATTTTTTTCAACATTGGGAAATACATTGCTAAGTATTATAACAGCTTTGCCAGTTAGAGTTTACTGGAAATAGATAAGTCTGTTGTGCTGTCTGAGAATATGATTAGGAAGAAGGAAAAAGCCCCATTTTACTGCAGCATGGCGAGAGGTGGAAGGTCTTGATTGTCTTGAGCTCACTCAGCTCAGCTTAGGTGCACATAAAACCCGTCAGCAGTGAACTTTCCACTGGAGCAGTATCCGTGCATTTGAAGAGGAGCATTCCCTGGTCTCACTGGGATTGCAGGCCAGAGCCTCTGTGTGTGCTGATATTTCAGAAAACACGATTTATGCAAATACCCTTTTTTTAAGCATCATTTCTCATGGTACCGCTGGTGATGCTGTGGGTGGTGGTGGAAACAACACTTGGTGCTTCATCCATATATTGTTTTCATCTGTGGTGTGCAAATACTGCCGGTGTTTTAGTATCCACAGCTTAGCTCTTCCCTATTTCCCTTCATCGTGACAGGGGTGTTTGAAACCTCTCTCCTGAACCAGAATGTGTGGATGTGGGAAGCTGCTCTCGAGCAAGTTGTAAAGAAAGTAGCATAATGCAGTGGGAAGGATTAAAGAAATGCATTAAAATGGAGTGTTCCTTTGTAAAATGGAATCAATTTAAGGCAAGGAGGAGGGTTGAACATAGGCAAATGTAATGCTAAGTGCTCTGGAATGAAATGGGATGCACTTGGGGCTCAGACATGTTTCTGCTTTCTGAATCCTGTTTACTTCCAGCCCTGTTCCTGGGCTGATTTGTGCCTTGCTTTGCAGCCAGGTCAGGAGGCTCCAGTGCAGTAGTGGCAGGGCAACGAGGGCTGTGCCCATGTCCCTGATGGTGTGGGGTGTCTGTCATCCCATCGTCTGTTCCAGAGGCACATGTGTGCTGTCTCTGGGGCTGCATCCTGCATGGAGCACGTATGAGACTTGCTGTTCTGTGCTGTCAGGACAGAGGCAGTGGGGATCCCGTGTCCCGGCACGGCCCGTCCTCGCGTCACCTGTCAGCCGGGTGGGAGTGGGTGGGAGGCAGCGTCTGTCTGGAAATGCTTTCTTGAGCAGCGATGAGGTAACTTGTAGGATTTAATGGGATCCATGTGACTTCAGTTGCTGATACGGATACACTGATTTACGTGCTGATGGATGTGACAAGGGCCTGGCCTCCTTTGAACCCTCCACCCTGGTCTTCCTCATGGAGCTGCGGCGAGGTAACGCTCACCCTGCCGTGGTTTCAGTCCACCCACACACACCATATGCATAATTTTTCCTTAAAGGATTTCTGTCAAAGATGTATAGGATTGCAGTTTAAGAAAGTTGCACATACTCTTACTTTTCCCAGAGAGCTGTTGAGCTATGTAATTTATCTAACCAGAACTAATTGAACACCCAAGCAAGGATATTTGTTGCTTTTTGAGAAGGCATCATATGATGCTTATTTGAGGAAGGTCCTGATACCTGCTGTCCTGTGCTCCTATTGCTCAGTTCCGTTGGATATCCTGTGTTTAACATAAATGCTCTTTGGGGAATTTTTATTAAGTGTGGCAATATTGTTTGCATTCCAAGTTACAGATAAATGGTTGGCTTTGTAGAAGTGCTCTTGTTGGGTGACTCATCTCATTTAAGGCGGTGGTAAATCATTCATTAGTATCAAAACCAGTACAGTTAAGGCAGCACACAAGGAGTTTTGGAAATGATGCACTAAGAAGGTGTCTGCTTGTGGGACTGACAGGATAACAAGCTCGTTGCTTCTGTTACAATGCTAGAATTTGGCTATTTGCATAATATAAAGCAGTAACACTTACATTTACAATTCATGAATAAGCCTTTCAGACAGTGGTTTCAGACACGACTGAAATTTGTGAATGCTTCTCCAGTAAAATTGCAGGTTTTGTGCTTATTTTGTTATTTATCGGGAAGCCGAAATTATACTCAGATGCCTGAGCCTGCAAACAAAACCTAATTTGGCATTTGTGTGTAAATGATTCCTGGGCAAGGGCGGTGGGGAGGTGCTGATATAGTTCAGTGTTTAGTTGTGCATGTAAATTGATAACTTGGTCATTCTGTGCTCGCATTGAAAGCTTGCTGGCTTTGCTAATTGGGTGGTTATAAAGAGAAAAGGCTGCAGTTAAGAAGAGTGGCTCAAGATAAACCTTTTTGGTTTTTTAATCAATATTTAGGGGTAGTGCTAATACTGGAGAAGCCCTTAGAGCTTTAAGAGCCTCTCGTCTTCAGAACGGAAAGGTTTTGCTGGAGCTTTTCCTGTGGTCTCTTGGTTTAAAAGGATGATAAAGCACGAGACTGGGCCTGGGATGAGTTTGGTGGAGGTGCTGAGGGGCTGGTGGAGCTGTCTCCCAGCTGTGGGATGGTGGTGTTCCCCGGTGCCAGGGCAGCTGTGTGAACATGGATGTAGGAGTAGTGGCAGATGTGCTGACTGAGGAGCTGAAATGGAGATAGAAGGTAAAGTCACGTCTGATGTCTGTGATAAACACGATAAAAACTTGCTGAGGAGCAGCTTGGATTACAAAGAACTTTCTGCCTCTTTCATGTCTCACGATAATTAAATGGTCCATTTTTATTCAACTTCTTTCAAATGGAGTTCTAATTAAGCAATAACTAATGAAATATAAGATTAAGAATCAGCAAATCTCTGGGGGTCGAAGACATGCCCAGGGCAAAGCTTAAAACAGTTTTGTAAAACTTGTGTTTGAAACAAAGCAAAAATATTTAGTACAGAAACAGGAGACAGATTCTGAGAGTGTGAATGCAGATTGCATTAATTTTCTCAGTGTTACGCTGAACTGAAAAAATGTGAAATTAAATATGTATTGCTTTTAATGTGGTTGCGGTATCACCACCACAAATTTTTAAAAAATGCATCTGCAACCAGATAAGATGATGCTATCAGGCACTTCTAATTTTAATTAAGGTTCAACCTATTGGAGGAATATATATTTAAAGAATTAATTAAAAAGCTGTTCGCTGTATAAGAGGTTTCGGTATAGGAAATTAGTTAATTGAGGTATCATAAGGGATCAGTGCTTTGCAAGCTGTTTTGTGATGCTAAAAAAGCATCTTCATGTGGAGGAGAGAGATCTCTTGGGAGGACCAGGAGATGATGATGATGATGATGACCTTCTTTCAGGGTTAGTTTGAGTAAAAGTAGTCCGTGGTCTTGCTGCATCTGTGCCTGTCAAGCAGTCTTATTTCTGTTTCTGTTTTTCTTTGGGGTGGGTGGCTGGCAAATGCTCAAAATACTTGAGATAATTGGGCATAATTTGATTGCATCACAGGTAATCCTGTCTCCTTCGAGAAGGGCTTTTAAGGTGGTTAAAATACCTTTAAAGGCTGGAGTCTTTCAACGCTGTCGTTCTTGATAACCTTTTATCGCTGCGGGTTTGTAGGAAGGTACTGCTGCAGTTCCTCAAAGATCAAATCGTGCCTTATTTAATATTTTCATTAGCAGCCTTTACAGAGGAATTAGAAGCATGTTAAATAAATTTGCCAACTCCAAAGCTGAGAGACGTTTGCAAGGTGGGGGAGGACTGGATTATGGTGTGAGAGGAACCACTTTCCTCTGCTGTTAATTGGTTTCAGGAGAATGTCATGTGCTTAAGGACGGGTGATATTAATTTATTCTATAAGCTCAGCCTCATCATTTGGGAGCAGCAAAGAATGAAGGTGTCCTACTTGTACTTAGCAAGATGAGTTTAAACATCCAGAGGTCGAGGAAGGGTAATTAGGATAATGGTGGAAGGATCAGCCAGCGTTTTTACCAGCAGCCTGGAAGAGCATGGCTTCAGCCTAGAAAAATGTAAGCTGGGAGGAGATAGAATTGCTCTCCAGAGACATATGGAATGAAGAAAGCCACCAACCTACAGTTATTTAAGCTCTAAAGCATGGTTTTAGGAGAATGCTTGGAGTGTGAACATGGACTCCACTCGGGCTGGCAGGCGGGTGATTTCTCACCCCATTTGGTGCTTCCCCCTGGCACCGTGCCTTGAGCATTAACTAGTTTTGGCAAACCCCAAGGTCAAGTGTTGGAAGCACCTCCTGAGAGCACATTTATTGGGGATCTTGCTTTAAATGAGTTCTTTGAAAAGGAAGAACAAAGCTTCTTGGGAGAAGCACTTAAAAAGTGAATATAAGGCATAGGCAGCCCTGTCTCCCTTAAGGATTTGCTGCTACTCTTGGTGGGTGTGTGGATGCGCCAGACTTCTCCCAACACCTCTGAGTAGGTGCCAGTCTGTCAGATTAGCTCAACTAAAATAAACCTTTCTCCCACTCCTTGCCTGCTATCAGGCCTTTGAGAGAGAATTGCCTTTTAAAATGTACTGGCGTGTTTGCTGGGCTTTTATTCGTCTGTTTTAAGCCAGTTTTGAAATGAGCAGAGAGGAGGTGAAAAATGTTGGCCTCTTTTAACACTGTCATTTAATGATCTCATCCTTTGAGCCAGCGTTTATGGAGAGATGGCTTATCTTGAGCCGCTCTCTCCTTTTCTTGCCTGTTTTCCATGAGTGTCTCCTATTGTGTTAAGCCAATAACCCTTTTTAATAGGTCAGTGTATAGTATTAATGAGCTTTTACACCACAGTTATAAATGTCACACATTTTCTTGTTGTAGGAGTGGGGAATAGAAAATATTGCCTGGATTTCTTCTCTTATTTCCAGTGGTAGAAGTGTGAAACAGTTGATCTTCTGATGGAAAAAGCTGTGGTCAGAGCAGGTAGCGCTGGTGCTGTCACTTCCATTCCTTTATATCCAGTTACCTGGGTAAGCAAAGGGCTGAACATCTGCAGTTTTGCTTTAGCGAATGGTCCTGTAATGCTGCAAACAAAGAAAAGGGGAAGCTGAAGGTATTTGAAAGTAGCTTAATAAATTAGTATTAGTATTGTAATTTGCTCAGTCTTTTTTATTGAGTTTTAGCCACTTAGCAAAAATTGCTGGGAAGACCAATTAATTTTACCATAAGAATGATGATGCAGTATACAGAAAAATGTCTGACCATATGCTTGTGCCTTTATTTTAAAGGACAAAGATGGATGAAATGTAATTTAAAGGGAAAAATAATTTATTATTGTACATTATACTTTTGAGGGAAACAGAGAATAAATGGATTTAGAGCATTAATGTTCCCATTTGCTCCGTGGCTGTGTATAATGCCTGCTTTTGAAAGTTCAGGGTGTAAGTGTCATGTAAAGAGCATTCCTGAATGGCAAAGTAAATATCACACATTTTGCAGTGTTAAACAGACAATCTGATGTGGACTTACATGAATTTCAGTGTTTTGTAGATGTTTTCATGCCTGGTCAGTACATTTCACATTGTGCTGATTCCTTCTATTGGTACTACAGCTGAGCCAAGAATTACTGGGCTCTTTCAAGCTGATTACAAGAACTTCTAAAAAATCATTAGCAAAGAAAGACTACTACAAAAAAGACCTTATGAAGCACATTTTTTCAAAAAAATACTTTCCTGGGCAGTTGGAATATGGAAGTTGGTCAGAATGATGGGCAGGAATGATTTTTTTTTTTATGTATTAATTTCGTGCTAGTTTTCTTCTAATACGAAATCCCTGCAATTATCACTGTTGCCTTTCACCATGGAGGAAAGCTTTTTTTTCTCTAGGCAGGTACAGTGATTACTCCTGCAAAGCTGTCGATTTAACAACAAATACCCCCGGCACTTTGCAGCGTTCAAGGAACCTGCACCATCAGCATATAATCGTGTACCAACGGTATTAAGCAGCAAGCAGTTCTACCATTAGAGAAATAGTCCAATCTAGGTCAGCTCCCACAAGAAAAAGAGTTTAAAGGTCTTGGACAACTTCCTACTGCCTGCGTGTGAATCGGCCGCTTCCCCGTTGTGCTTCAGTGGTTCAGGGAAGGCTGGCAATTTTCCATGTGCTCTCTGAGTCCTGTGCTGAGGTTGCTTCTCTGTGGGCTCCTGTCCTCCTTGGAAAGGGGGAGATGCTTCAGGCTGGTGTGCAGTCTTGGGATTGATTACAGAGCTGATTTGAGATGTCTCCCCTGCACCTCAGTAGGAGACTGCCCGTGGTCTTTGGGATGTGGAATGTCATAAAATGTCTAGTGGTTAGGATTCAGTGCTCTCACCGCCACGGCCCGGCTTCAATTCCCGGTCAGGGAAAATTTTTTTCTNTTTCACTGAAAGAGTGATCTGGATGTGGAATGGGTTGCCCATGGAGGTGGTTGAGTCGCCAACCCTGGAGGTGTTCAGGGGGAGGTTGGATGAGGTGCTCAGTGATATGATCTAGATGTAGCTGTTAGGTTTAGTTGGACTAGAGGTTGGACGAGATGATCTTTGAGGTCCCTCCCAGCTTTATCTATGCTGTGCATACTGTGAAAGTAACCTTGGTGCTTCCGTTAATTTTTCTGTTAATGGACCCACAAGAAAAAAATAATAAACTAGGTCTTGCAGCAGTGTTTGAAAATGGTTGTGGGATCTGTGGACCATTCCTTGCCTTTCTGTCCTCACTGCCATTGAGCTTGTACAGTGTCCTTTTAATACAGCACTAACCTGCTCAGCCACATGGTAAATGTCATGGAGATGTCTTCATGTTTGTTGGTGTTCTTTTTTTCTGTGTGAGATGAAGTAAACTTCAGTAAATCCCTCATCTGATCATGGAGGATAAATTTGCTATTGCTTTTGGGCAGACTTATTCCATATCCTCTTTCTTTCTTGCTTTCAGGCCATAAGTGACACTAATTTGCACTTGTACAGTTCCTCTATCTTGATTACTGAGCGGGCTGGAGGATGTGAAGATTAGCGATGACATTTTGAAAGACCAGGCGCTTGCCAGTGTCTTTAAAATTCTTTACTTTTCCTTCCTTGTCTGATCAAGCCCTGGGGTGAGGAGATGTCAGAGGCAGCTTCCTGCAAACTCAAAAGCATTAGAAAACATGATCCCTGGCTTGTTTGACAGGCAAAAGTTTATCCTAATGTTTATTTTTTGGCAAAGGAAGCAATACTGACTGTCCATTGACAGACCCAGCACTGCTGGAGCTGCTTCTTGTCAGGGAAAAAATGTTTTGCGCCCCACCCCGGCCTGGATTTTAGGAGGTTGTGAGACATGAACAGATCCCTTGGCAGGACTCCAGCACCCATTGAGATCTAGCATAGTTATTTCCATATCTTCAGGGATTCCACTTCGTTCCTGGGAAGCCTGTCCTACATGGGCTCATCAGCTGATGGTGAGGGACCCCAGTGTACCCAGGCAGGAGCTGCTTCTGTTTTAAGGCATTTTCCTATTTATTCTCTTTAGTCACCATCTTAGGGCAGCACTGCAGAGATTCCCATGAATGACTGGGAGACAACACTGATGGACTTTCCAGCCTTGGAAAGAGGTCAGTGACGTGGGGATTTGACTTGATATCTTCCTAGAACTACTGAGCAAAACAGAACAGTATTTTTCAGAGCTAGATATATTTTCCTCTCCTGGAAGCATTTTGCCACTGAAATCTTTGCATCAGTCAATTGTTGCAGACATTTTTGCATAATCCAACCCAGGCTTTTGTTAATACTTCACCAGTATCCTTTCAACTTGCTGAATGTGTGGTAATTGATTTGGAGGGATTACACAGAAGGATAAAGTTAGTCTTTATTAGTAGGAGGAGAACAGTAGGCAATTTATAATTTTTTATTTTATTCAAATAAACCAGCAGTATTTAATGTGACAGTGAGTGCTTTCAGTAGTGTTTGTTATTCTGTGGAGGAAAACTAAAATACCCGTCAGAAATGTGCTGATTAGCCTGGGGTTAAACTCATGGCAATCAAACCTCCCGGACCGGAACGAGGGTGCCATTCCTGCTCCTCTCCTCCTGAGCTGGTTTTGCAGTGTGTAACCCCAAATCCAGGAGCTGTCAGGTCACAGTCGGCCCAAGGAAGGAGGGAGCAGCGGGATTCCTGTCCTTTGGAGGAGGTGTCAGCCGGGCCATGGCAACGGGGGCTAGGGCCTGGAGGGGCTCAAAGTGTGGGATTAGAGGAGTTTACATCCTTTGACTTTGTACCGGATCACTGGGTTGAAATCACTTTGATAGGTGCTTTTGGAGGATTTCGCAGGGTTGGTTGTTTTTTTTCATTTGTTTGGGGGGGTTTTTTTGAAGTCCCTGTGGCTGAGTTGCTTTGCTCTTTAGTTTTGCAGCAGCGCCAGTGTTGGGTTTAAAATGGATATTAAGACAATCGAGCCTGTCCTAACCACACCAGCAGGGTGCTCCTCCATGGGACACAGGATATCACCTCCGAATCCATATCAAAGGCAGAGACTCCCTTCCCCTCCCTCCACAGAGTGATGTGGTTGCTTTGGGAACAAGATCCATGAGCAGCTCCATAGGTCCTTTTATCAAAATAACTGTGCGAATTTGGCTTTTCTTTCCCCCCCAGTAAAACAAGGAATCTCCATGCAGCAATTATAGCACCCATTTTTCCCGAATTAACATCCCAGTGTGATGTCTCTCCATCCTTTCCTTTTCCTTTCCTTTTTGACAAACCACTTTTTGCATTTTGAATATTTAATGCCTAAAATGATACATGCAAATGTTAAAGGAGCCAGTGGGTAACACAGGGAAGATGGTGCACAAAGTGCCATTTACTGTTATGCAGAACATGCATTGAAAAATACTGAGGAGGGACTTAATTAACATGTGCTCATCATAGCTTTGGGTATGAATTCTTACAGACCAAATCTTTAAAATGTATAAGGCTTTTTGACAAACCACATTAAATCTTCCATGCTTGAAAGATAATGCAAGACCTGACGCACACAAGCTATGACAAACCAAGTAGTTACTCTTTCTTTCAGTGTAATTCAACTCTCTGTAGTAGAAATGTTATTTTATGGTCTTGCATCTCTCCCCACAAATCCTCTTTAATTGATCTTATTTATTTGGACTTCTTGCATTCAAACATGTGCCAATAGGGCACAATAGGGGAAAGTAGCAGCGTTGAGAGCAACTTCTTAGGAATGTATGATTATCATCTTCTCTCCTCCCCACCTTACCTCATCTATTTGTAAGTTCAGGGAATAGGCAAGATTTCCAGGGTAAATATTTTGTGATGCCCTGGATTTGATTGCAAGCTCTTTAAGGAGGGTTTAGTGCTGTTGCGCTATGTATCAGCAGTGAAGAGGTTTTTACATACAGATCACTCCTGTTTACTGAGCAAACTCCCTCTCAATGTGCTTTATTTAATTACAAAGGGGGGAGGGGGAAGAAAAAGCAAAAATAATAGAAAAAGAGCTTAGAGGTGGTGGTTGCCCTGCTAATGCTCAACTTTCTTGACCCTTCAGGCACTGTCAAATTTTCTTGTAGGCAGAAAGGTCGTTAACTGGGAGAGCTGAGGGTCTGTCTGAGACAGCTGTGGTTGAGCTGGCGAGGTCCTACACGCACTTCCATCCCTGCCTTTTCCCATTTAAGTAAGGAAATTGCACGAGGTCAGCAATTTAGCTACCCCAGCAATATTTTCCTCACTTCATTTGGCTCCTTAAGTGCTGAATTTCAGTGACCAGAACGACTTCCAAGACCTGGAAGTACTGTGGGGTTTTTTCCTTAATTTTTATTGTAGTGTGCTGTGTGTCATTTCCGTATCAGGGAGAAATGAAAAGGTTTTTAGTGGCTGAAGTAGGTAACATGCTATTAAGGAGTTCTTAAGGTAAAATAATTGCTATAAAGACATTAGGCAGAGGTTCTGTGTTATCAGCTAATGCCCTAAAATTGTATTTACTCCCTGGGTTAGCATTCCCTGTGTACAGCTTTCCTTCTGTTAATGAGCTCTTGTTCCTCATGGGCAGTAATTTATTCCTTCAGGCTTCAGAAAGTGTCTTAACAAGACTATTGAAACAGGTAAACAAACAAAATAGCACAGATTCTGTAGCCATCCACATTCTTACTTTGTTGGTCTAATTGTGTAGAAAATGGAAATAGTTTTGACTTTCTAGTTTATCTCCTATTAGAGGAGAGCAATCCAAGGAACTTGTTTCCATTTAATGTAGCTTCAGTAGGGGAGAGCACATCATACATATAGGGTTTAGACAGGCTTGGATTTCAGATGTAATTCTGGAGTAAGAATTAAAACAAGTTCTTAAATCCTCTGCTTTGTCACAACATCAGCATTCCTGGGTAGAAGGGTTTACCTCTTAAAAAGATGTAATTTCTTTACTTTACCATTTACAACACTGAAGGAAGCCAAATTATCTCCATTTTACACTCACAGGGTATAAAATTAAGAAAGTCCCCAGGTTTGAATCTGATCTTACAGGGGTGAAAACAGATTTCATTACCTTAGTGCAATCCTTGCAATAAAAGTGAGACTGCTAGTTAAAAACCTGGGAAGTGTTATTGTGAGGTGAGATGGGAAAGGAAAGTTTGTGGGGATATCTTTTATCCCACCAAACCCCCATTAAAATAAATAAAAGCAAGCCCTAAACCCCAGGAAAATGTCTGTTTCCATGTGGAAAGCCATCAGTTCCTAGCAGGCATTTCCCAGGGACTGAGGCTGCTGGAGGAAATCAGCGTTACATAATCGGATGTGCAGTTCCAAATAAATTTTTAAATATTTTGCATGAATTAAAAAATCTCAATTATGCATGATGTGCATAATTTGATCCTTTTGTAAATGATGTTGCCACAGTTAATGAGTAAAGACCGTGGTGCAGCCCCTCAAGTTGGAGCAATCAGACCTTCCAGGGCTCCGTCTATAGATAGATATTCCTTAAGCTGCGCGAGGGGCCGGGAGCGGTGGGATCCGCTCCCTGTTTTTGATGACTTAAGAGGGCTGTTCAGGACAGAGTATCAGCCTATATGAACACTATCAACCAGCTTGAACAAGTCAGATTATTTAATTAGCCCTATTAAGACCCTTCTATTTTTATAACTTATTTATGAGTGTTCTTACTAAGCTTAGAAGGTCCAGCCTGATTTCAAAAAGACGTTTTTGGCTCATGTGATTAATCTGGAGGGGTTTTAGACCATGACTCCACTACGTTCTCATCCTAAGGAACCACAAAGAGGCTCTGGGAAGCAGTTGAAGTTGGATAGTTCAGTCCTGCAGCCCTGGCCAGTAGCTTTCAGACACAGGACATTTATGATGTCCATGGATGGACTCTTGCTCAGTTGCCAAAATACGTGTTGTACATCCTTGCCTGAAACCACCAAAAATCCACCCATTTGAGGTGTTTTGGCTTCTCCCCAGGGCAGGAATGTTCCTCCCCCATCGTTTAAAGGCTGCCATGCAGTAAGTGTCTTGCTTGATGCCCAGTACTGATAAAAAAAGGTGCTGCTTGTTTTGTGTATCTGCTCTGCCACTGTTTTATTCAGATCCACATTCTTATGTGTCTTTATCTGGATGTTTTGAGAGGAACAGGAAACCATCTGGTGAAAGAACTATTAAAGTTAAACGAAACATTCATGTTTACCTAAAGAAGAAACTTTTAAACAACTGTGACCAGAATCTGATAACCTGTGTCATAATTGCTCTTTCAGAGTATTTGAGAGGGCTCTAATTTCATCACAAGGGTGAGACTCTTACTGCACCTCCCCCAAAAAGAAAGAAAAAGAAGGGTAAAATTTTCCTGTCTGAATTCAGTCAGTGAGCTTTTCCTTTCTGGCCACATCACTGTGGGCTACTTTGGAAGGAGAAATTCCCCAGTTATGGAGTAACTTTAGCTTTTTTTTTTAAAAAAAAAATCAGTGGTGGGAATTTCTGGCTTGTGGCTTGAAGCTCTTGTTGGTCAGGTATCAGTAAAGAGACAGGTAATGAAACAAAGATCAGTCCCAAGTTGCTGCTGAAACAAGATATGGATTTGGAAGTAAGGTAAAGGTGTTTTGTTAGCAGACGGTATCCCTTGAGTTTTGGTTCTGTCCAAAACCATCCCAAACAAACGCGGTTTGGATAAATCCAGGCAGATGGCATCTGCCAGCTCACGTTTAAAGATCTTATCCAACTTCAGCTGCAGGTGAATGTGCAAAATTGCATCCTCTTACTTAGCAGAGAAGTCTATATATGTGCTCTAGTGTGTTATGTCATCAGTAAATTATTTTAATAGCAAATAAGGCTTTATTACTTTTGCTCTTGCTTTATTGCATTTGCTGCTCTACATTCAATATGTACAGCATTGGCACAAGGTAACTTGCATGCTTGAGTGCATTAGCAGGAGAAATGGAAACTGTGTTCCAAGACCATAATACTTTGAATTTGGTACTGTTAAAGCCAGAAGAAAAACAAAATAAAAACCCAAACAAAAAAACCTCTCAACAGTTGTTGCGCATCAGGCTCTCATAGAAAGCTAGGAAATAACAGATTTATTTCTAGAAGGTACCAAGATCAGACAGAATTAATATGGTTTCCAAAGTTACCCGGGTGGTTTTGGAGGCAGCTTTCAGGTTGAACCAGAACTGTGAGCAATTCAGGATAGCAATATAAATGAAAAAGGGACAATAATAAAGAATTTAAAAGGTACTTGTCATAGTATTTGAACATGGAGGGTGCTGATCAAGTGAACTCTGCACACAGCTTTAGGCAATGCTGAAAAAAGTTCCCCTCCTTGTTCCACAATTCCATATTGAACAGTACACGGAAATAACAAGGAATTTGAAAATTGAGATAAGTTTAATATGGGTTAAAGTTATTTTGATCAATGTGTTGCGTGCTCAATGGAGTAATGGGATTTGCTGGTGTTTGTACCTAACAGAAGGGATTTGTGCCTGGTGCTGGAGAGCACTGTGTGCAGCTACTACAGTGAGTAGCTGAAGAACAGTCTTGAAGACAGGCACGACATGGAGCAGGACAGAAACTTGTGTAAATATTCAAAGGAAAAAAATAGTTTAGTTTGAAAACAATCTTTCTCTTGCCAAATCAACCTTAGTATCGTGCATGTTGAATAAATGTTGCCGTAGAACCCAAGGAAGGTCTTGGCAAGGATGTGCCATTTTTTCCATTGGTAGGAGGACAGCAGCTCTCCTGCCAGGCTGACCTGGTTCCCTGCAGAGGACAGGATCTTGTCCTGGTTTCCACTCTCTTTCTAGGGGAAGGTGAAGCAGGAACTGGGCCGACTTACTGAAGTTGCATTGGATTTGCACCCCACTGCTTTTCAGACATAAAGGCCACATGAAAAATCCCTGTACTTAGTATTCTCAGGCAATTATCTCCTCAAATGCCAGCTTTTTAATAGCCCTTTCTAACCTTTGCATGGCGTCACTGGAGGTGGTACATACTGTCAACATGCACCTCAGAAGGGAGAGTACTCATGGAGTGTCATTTCACTCTTTTCACAACACAAATTTGGAGCCAAGCAGAAGAGAGGTTTCCATGTAAACAGCTGGAGAATCAAGCAAAACCTCTTTAATTGTGTTACTGGAGAACTGCTGGCAAAGAACTTGTACTGCCAGTGACCCAGCCATTAAATGTCTCAGATACAAGGGTTCTCTCTTCACTTAGCCAAAGAACAGCTCCCTCCAGTCCCTGTGTGTGGCTTTCCTGCCCCACTCACTGCTCAGGAAGCCTTTTGCACATGAAAGTAACGAGGCTCCACAAGCTGTCTTGGCTTTCTTGCCGTTCCCTAGGTTGGCACCTGATGGGAAAACAGCAAAGTAAGTCTTGTTTAGTGCATACACTGAGCTGAGCACATCCCTGTTTAGCACTGCGTGCCCCTTTTGTGGATGCAGGCCATGCTCCAAGGGAAGGAGACATGGTTTGTGTAAGGTCAGTGGGGAAGCACAGCACATCCTCCAGCTGGGATTCCTCCACTGCTCTGCAACTGCAGGAGGCTTTTTTTGAAGTGAGGCTGAGGCAACAGTACCATGATATAGGGAGTTTGGAGAGGAACTTTCCTGGGCACACCTGGAAAATGAGGATGAAAATAAAGTGTGTTACTGGAAATTTTGGGTTACACGGATCCCTGGCAGAAGAATCATTTGCAGGCTGAAACCATCAGTCTCGGTGTCTGTCACTGTTTCTTCTTCTCATCTTCCATCCTTTACTGCTCTTAGGAAACAGGCCCAGGACCACTAAAATTCTCTTAAAATTGAATTGCATTTGGTATATACATTTCTTCTTGTCTGAGAAACTGTCTGAGATATTAAGCATTTTTCTTGTTATGTGCTGTTTCTGATGAAAAAAATTGCATCTCAGAGGGTTGTAACTCCATGCCTTCCCTCCCTTTCATTGTTCTCCTTGGTCACAGTTGTGAAAACTTGTTTTCCAAGTAGTTGTTAATAAAGAAGGCCTGCAAGTGTAATACTGTCAAGCTGAACACCGAAGAGGCTCATGACCTGAAAAGTAGTAGCTTCTGAGTGGGTTTCTTATCAGTGCACTGCAGAGGTGCAGCATGATTTTGAACTAATTTTTCAACTTCGTTCATGAATAAGACCAATATTTTTCATAGTTAAGTTATGTATGAAAAAGTGGGTATTTTATTATTTCCTTCTTTTTTTTCTTAGCTTTTAAAAGCTTGATACATGGTAGCGTTGGATCAAGGCACACACAAGACTGGCCAAAGGGCGTACAAAGCACTTTGGTTCTTAGTTGAAGAAACAGAATGATTATGGCAACAAAGAGTGGCTTGGGGTTGAAACATGAAATAGCTCATAGTCCAGCAGGAAGGCAGGAAGAAACACGTTACCTTACAGATTTATCAAGGAATTTCTGGAAAACTGTGACAGTAATGGGCAGTATTCCTGGCTGTATAAGCTTTGGAAGAGCTGCATTCTCCCAGTCACCTGCTCACCTCTGGGACTACAGTTTTTGAGACCTTGCTTATACTGCCTTGGTTTTTATCCTGCTCTTTTCTGGTGAAACTGCACTTTCAGCCCTTTTTTTCTGTTCAAAGCAGTTTCCAAGTGTTGTCTCTCTCCCTGCCCTTGTCTCCCAAATGCCTGTGAGCATCCATCACTATTTTCTATAATGCACAGACCAGTGGCTTTGATAACCAAAAATCTATCCCTAAACTCTATCTACTCCCTTGGATTGTAGAGCCTAGGGCTTTTTTTTTTTTTTAATTCCTTGTTAGGAATTTATATTTTCTTCTAGGGA
The DNA here is from genome assembly GCA_013390025.1 of Pitta sordida. NCBI lineage: Eukaryota > Metazoa > Chordata > Aves > Passeriformes > Pittidae > Pitta > Pitta sordida. The sequence goes on along the minus strand of WEKX01026537.1, from coordinate 975,359 downwards.
TCAATTTTTTTCTTAACACATGTCAAAAGCTTCAGTCTCGTGCAGTTCATTGATTTGATTACTTGCTTTTAAATTGGATTTCACCATTGTTGAATGGATATATCCAGACAGCTTATATTGCCCATTACTACACACATTTTTGTTTATTGAATATTGTTGTGGTTTACAGATTTAATAGACCCAACATTGAAAGTTCTGTGAGGTTTTGTAACCCCTTCTTGATCTTCCTGATTTGCCAGGTTCAACATTATTTTATTGATACCAAAGTGAAAAATGGCCTGTGCTTACTTACAAGGATCTCAGATGAATGTTCTGACTGCTCAACACGGCAAGAAACTTCACTTTCACAGTCAACAAGTCATCTTACTCAGTAGAACACAAAAGTTAAATGGTCTGTAACTTCAATATTAGCAAGGAAAATACAGTACAAATTACTAAAAAATACTAAAATATAGAATTGCGGTCAGGTATCCCCACTACATAATCGCAGCAGTAGCCTGAAATTTGAAACTTTTAATAAAAAGTTCTTAAATATAAATTATATGGCAAATGTACAGTACATTGCTTTGTCAGTCTTTTAATCCAGTGTTTTGCAGTAGAACAGCAACTGTTAAGTCAGTCTTTTCTCGTTTTCTTTAAAAAACAAAACAAACCCAAAAAAACCAACAAAACCCAAACCAGTCTTTCACCTCCCCTCAGTATCATGAGTGTGAATGATCTGAATCTGGAATACCACTGTCTCTGTAGCTCCTGTTACTACTGCTTTCACTGTGGCTGTTCTTGTACAGATTCATGCCATTGGGTGGGAAAATGGTGTGTATTACAAACTCCTCCTTGGACACTTGGTCATTGGTTATTGGTATCATCTGGAAAGAAGTCTCCCTGATTTCCAGGATGGAGTTATCCTTCTTGGTTCCCGCTTCGGCGTAGTCATCTTTTCTCCGGCGTCCCTTGCTGTAGGCGCAGTTCCGGGAGAACAGGGACCCATTTCTGTGGACGTACCAGCAGACCAGGGCGAGCAGCGCGATGGCCACCAGCGCCACCGCGCCGCCAATGATGGCAGCCAAGGGCAGGCTGGAGTTTTTGTAAGGTTCTTTCTCCTGCTCCCGGTTGAGGGTGGTGGTGGGGTTGTACATCTTAAGAGGTGCTGTCTCGGTCTCGATGCACTCGGGCGTTTCGTCGGAGAGATAGATGTTGCTGGTTTCCATGGGAACCATGCACACACGGTAGGGCGATTCTGGCTCAAGAGCTGTGAGCAAGTAGTCGCTTCTGTCGCCCGTAACGATTGTTTCAGTTATAGATCCAAAGGCAGGGCTGTGGCCCATCTTGAGCCAGCTCAGTCTCAAAGCAGTCATTGGTAGTGCAACTTTCCAGGAGATGTGGATGGTCTCTGTGCTGACAGATTTCACGAAGATTGTAATGATTTTTCGTACTGGGCTTGCTGTGGTTCTGTAGTTTTTGTTTAGGTTGGGAGTCTTGATGTCTGGTTGTTTGGTCACAGAAGCTGGCCAGTGTCCCTGGGCCGGGTACAACGTGTTTGGTACCGCAGTGGTCACTTGGATGGTGCTTATCACTCCATCATCCTTACAATCAAAGAGGTCCGCACTGAGGTCTTTGATGGCCATTCCACGCACTTTTTCTGGCGCCTGACACATCAGTCCACGCACATTCACTTTTAAAGGCAATGACTGCAACCAGTCGCGTACCCATTTCATTTTGCACCCGCAGTGCCAAGGGTTGTTGCGAAGGAAAAGTTGAGTGATGTTGTCCAGATCATCAAAGACCCCCTGAGGTAAGTTGCTGAGATTGTTATTGGACATATCTAGTCGATACAGCTGCCGTAAGTAAGAGAAAGCGTTGGGTGGCACGCGGTTGATGTGGTTTTCTTGAAGGTAAAGCTTTCTTAAGTTTGTCCCCGGCAAATTTACTGGTGCAGCTGTGAGCGAATTGCGGACCAACGATAGTTCTGTAAGATTGACAAGATTCACGAAGACTTTGTCTCCTAATCCGTGATTATTGAGAAGATTTCCGTCTAAAACAAGGCGTTTTAGATTTGTAAGGTCTTGAAGGGACAGCTCAGAAATTGTGGAAATGCGATTATCATCCAAGCGTAGCTCTTCTATGGTTTTAGGCAAACCCCAGGGAATGGTGCTAAGGTGATTTCGAGAGAGAAAAAGAAGTCTGAGATAGATGTTGTCCCGGAAAGCACCATCCTCAATGCTAACGGCAGAAACAGAATTATCATCCAAATGCAGTTCTTCCAGATAAGGAATTTTGGAAAGTGAATCATAAGTAATGGTCCTTATATTATTCTCCTGCAAATGCAGTTCTTTAACGTACTTAGGGAGGTTAGTGGGGAATTCATCTAGGCTGTTGTGGTATAAATATATTCTTTCCACCCTAAGCAAGTTCTTCAGTTCTGAAGGAATCCCAGCATTATTTATTTGATTGTTCTGAAGGAAGAGGGTAGTTGCATCCTCTGGGATTCCTGTAGGAATAGACGTCAAATCGCGATCATTACAATAAATGAAACCCATATCACAGCGACATACTGAAGGGCATGGTTTGGCACTAACAGAACAAGGTGCCATGTCAAGTAACAGCCCTATTTTAGTCCAAACTAGGAAGATGCTCCAGGTTACACTAATCATGGTCAGGAATGATGAGATTTGTATACAGTTCTGATCTTCAATAATCTAAAAAAACCAAACAAACAAAATTATCCAGATCATCAGTGAAGAAAACTGCAATGAAAATTCAACTTCAACATTACAGAAGACATCTGAAACACACGTTACACCAAAATTCAAGCTCACAGATACATTTTACTTTCTTTTCCTTACGTCAATAATTCTACTACTTCTTGTACCAATTCCATTAATAGCTTACGCTGCATAGTGATTGAAAATTATATAATCAAGTATGTCTGATCTGTGAATTGTTTTGCTTAGGCAGGAAGGCTCTTTCTAAGGATTCCTTCACATTTCATGTGTACGTGGCTCACAGTTACCAGATAAGTACAGCGCAGAAGTCACACCAGAGTTCAAGTAAATCATTCTCTATCTCAAAGATAAGAAGTAATTCCTAAGCCAGCTAACTACCCCAGGAGCCCTGAAGTGAACTATAAAACCCCTTCCAAACCCACAAGTCAGTGGTGGCTATTTTGGGGGTTCAAAACAAGCCCTAATGGCAAAGCATAAAATACAGACAAATGAGCAAGGGCCAGTTTGGGTTTTTCCCAAGGCTTTCTGAGTGCTCAGCTTGGGAGAGCACCACACTGTGCAACTTAGAGATAGTGTGGCCTGCTTCGCTTGGTTTTCAAGCTGGAGTATTTCGAAAGGTGACTGTTACAATGGGTAGGTAGCTGGTAGAGCTATGGCTTTCAAGTTGACTAGATGAAGTGTTTCATTACATGCTTAATTTGATGTTTAAATATTTGTCATTCTCCAAAGTCTTCTTACTAAGCAGCACACTAATAAGAGACTATTTGGCGGGTTTAACCACATTTCCCCATCTTATTAAGTAGCAAAATATAAATTAATTCTTGAGAATGAGATTGTACTTTGCATTGGTAGTGTGTTTGTACACTGAGCTCAGGTAATTAGCATTTTTATAGCTTTTAAGACAACATAATTCAATTACCATTGTAATTAGGGTTGTGAGAACTCCTGCAAGATGACCTGTGCATTAAGCAGAGTCATGACCTTTCCTCTTGTGGGTTCATATATTAATTGAACTTTAATTCTCTGAGGCACGAAAAGGAAAATAAATTAATATTGATCCTACCGTATTTAAAAGTACGAGTAAATTTTGTGCTTGAGGATATCCAGTAAAGGAATGTCTTTCTCTCCAGTCCCTTGTGGTTTACTCCATGGAGCAGTTTTGTTCTGGGTGGTGTTTACTCAGATGGTCTGTGGCAGTGGTGTGTGTTTCCTGGCTCCTGGCACGACACTCAATGAGCATTCCAACCAAGATTTATCATGGTACATAAGCACACCAGGCTGGGGCGTAGAAAAGCTTCAGCCTCCCTCTATTTGTGTCCTCATGTAAAGTCTGTGAATGAAGAGCCCCTTTTGTTTGGTTTAATGCCTTTAGCAGGAATTATTTTCTTTGTAACTCTTACAAACTCTTCTGTGCAGCGGAGTAGTTGGAGGAGGCAACTTCAGCACCCCGTGATGGAACCCATTCATTCTGCTGAGGCGCGAAGGGGGGTGGCAGCCTCTTCAGGAGGTCAGGAAGGGCTGCTTTTTCCTAGCCAGAATTATCCAAGTGTGACCTTTGTACAGTAGCTACATCCAGATACATCCACGCCTCTTTAGCAGAACCATTTTCCAACTCTCACTTTTTAACACTCCCTCCAAATTCGTAATGCAGGAAAGAATTCCTCTCGTGCTGCAAGAAGGCAACTTACTCTACCATAGAAACGTTAGGCAATGCAGATGGTTTTCTTCATTAAAAAAAACCCACACACACACAAAAAATTATTTCCTTCCCAAGAAACTCCCCTTTGAAAGCTTTCCTCGAACTCTTTATTTCCTGCAAAAGTAAAAACAAAAAAACTGCAGTTAATAACAACTGGTGGACACATTTAATACACGTGACTTGCATACCTTGTTTTCCCATAACATTGATATTTCAGCAAAATACTCAGAGCTCTTTCAGGAAATGTTTTGCTGTTTAGTCTCACATTACCAAGTTTTCCTGGAACTGTATTTTTCCCTTGATTCAGTAGCAAATAAAGGCAGAGAGTGACATATTTGTAAATGATGCTTCCCCTGTGATGACAAATGCCAGTGTTGCCTCCTTGGAGGAGGCCAAAATGGTTGCTTGGTGTTGCTGGCAAATAGAGATAGATGATGATGATCCTCTCCTTGGTTTTAAACATAAAGGGAGCTAATTACCATTCACTAGCGTCTGGGTGAAAGGGGACATGTTTTTGCTAAAATACTGTATGAATATTTCCCATTTGCACCATGCTAATCTGAGCTGGGGACTAGCCAGGCATCTGCATCAGCTCTTTGGCAACAGAGATATATATGTGGGTTTCATCTGTAAAATTTCAACAGAGAGGGAAAATATTCTCTTTTTGTTTGTTCATTTTTATTAAAGAACTCTAATTATTTGGTTACTTTGAAATGGGCTGTTTCCTATCAGTACTGCAGAAAGCATCCAGTGAGACACGAAGTCTGTGTCCCCTGGGAGCCTGAAACAGAAATGGTTAAATCTGAAATAAAAAAAAAAAATCTGTAACATTTACTTGCTTCTCCCTTTCGTGACTGCGTGTTTGTCCAATGCCCCAAATCCTTGGAACCAAACTGCTGGTCAGGAACAGCATGCTGAGTAAGGCTTGCTGAGCTGCCTTTCCTGGGAGCAAAACCAGAGCAGCTTCTGCTCCTTCATAAAATATTCAACCTAAACACAAACACTCTGTTTTAAAACTGCCTTGTGCCATTTGTAGCAGGCCCATTGTGAAAACAGATCCCTCATATTCCTACAGCAATGGGAAATGTGCGGTGATACAAATTTATTGACATAGAAATTCTGCTCCTCTTTTTCACAGGAAAAAAAGTCAACCATTAAAAAACCCGCAGGCCCCTCCATTCAGAGACGTGAGTGCCCGGTGAGGGGATGGAAAAGCCTCTTCTCTCCTGCTGCAGCTCCTCTGAGCTTTGCTTTCTGTACCTTGTTTTCAGCAGTTGCGAAATGAAAATAGGAACTCAAAATGAGAGACCCCCACTGTGGCATGAATATTTTAACATATGCTCTATCTAAGGCAGAAACTCAAGCTGTGTGGCCACATTTCAGAATAGAAGGGAATGCATGTTCATCGGCAACTTATGTAACTTGGGTAAATTATATAATCATTAGGAGATAGAACAAAAAGCTCTGTGTTCTTCCAGTGTCCAGTTTTCTCGGTCTATATTGCTGAAGTGTTTGGAAAAGAAGTCCAGGCCCTATCCCTGAAACTCTGAAATAAACAGCTGCTTAACAGCTGTAGAAAAAAAATGGTATCTCTTAGGAACTAATGTGAAGTCGTGATAGAGGGTATTTTCTGCAAGGGTATTGTGAAGTAGGAATATAAATTCCTTAAATAGGCCTTTGAAGGCTACGGTAACTTTTAAGTACTTAAAATCATAAATTTTCTTTAGAACTCTGAGCTGTAAAAAACTTGTTAGTGTTAAGTAAAACATTGGCTCTAGTATGCATACATTACATAGATCCATGCACACACAGAAAGCTAGTTCATTTGTTTTACCTTTGTAGCACATAAACTGTTTCCTCTGTGCTCCATTTGATAGTCATCTCTTCATTTATTGCTGCTATTATAATAGCACTAATGTGTAGGATTAAAATGAAAGCACTAAAGCTCATTAAGTTCCTGGAATTTTTTTTTTTTTATCCCTTCTCTCAAAATTACACGAAAACAAGAGAGAGAAAAAGAAAAGGTCTCTTTGGAGAACATGACACTGTTTCAAAAATGTGGATTAAGACTATACCCCCCACTCCCTTTTCTAAACTTAGAATACTTTTCTTCAGGTCTTGATTGTTTGATATCTTGCACTTCCCTTTTATATCTCAAGCCACAGCTGAAAACAATGATTTTGCATATCAAAGGCTCCAGTGATCTGTCCACAGAGAAGAAGGGAATCCTGCTGCCATGCTCCAACTTTCCCCTTCTTGAGCCGTCTCTAAATATTCCCTGACACCGAGTCATTATAGCTGATCCGGAGGGATGAAAAGAAAAGTGACCCCCACTGGCACAGACACTGTGCCCAGGTTTCTGCAACATCAGACTGGGAGGCTTCATGGACACATGGTTTTGAAAGAAACCATTACTTTTGAACAGAGTAGGTTTTAGAAAGTCTGTGCTAAAATTAATTTTTAAATAAAAAAAAAATCACCTTTTTTTTTTCTTTTTCTTTTGTAACAAAAGCAACAGGGGAACAACTGAACGGCAGCTTTTTTACTTATCTTTTATTATGAGTAGAATGTTTTCCTGGAGCACATGGTGAAATTACTTTTGCTGGGACTGTGAAAGCAAGTGAATTACTACAGATAGTGGTAATGTGTGAGCCTTGCACGTGGACTTATCGCTGTGGCACAGCTAAGCAAGGGCACATCTCATTTTAAAACACTCAGAGTAATTTGTGCCACACAGGAAAAATGGAGCCGAGAAGAACATTGTATTGACTCTTAAGGTATGGAGTGCAGCTGCACTCCCTGCAGTGTAGGTAGAGCTGTAGGTAGGCAATGGCATAACAAAATAAATAGTTTTGGTTTATTTGACAACCTGAGATTTTTTTTTCTAGAAACGGTGTCAAAGACATCTTTTCCAGCTGTGATAAAATGTGAATAAAATCAAAGCCTGCCTCACTGGAGGTCACACAATGCTTATTTGAATTTCTAATCTACCTCTGTGTTCTCCAGCAGGAGCTCTGGTAGTTCAGGGGCTTCTTTCTGACCATCAGAGTAACAGAGGGAAGGGCAGTAACTCGGGGTTTTTTAGCTTACAAATGACAAAAGCGTCATCTAAAATCACCACTAGAATATACAAATTTCACAGGCCAAACAATTTGCTTAATCAGTGTACTTGTACTCCAGAATTACCTCTGTATTTGTTTAGAACCTGAAATGTATCAGAAACACAAAATGTGCTCACTTTTTAAAATACTGGTGAAGTCCATCTACTGCTTATAATGGTAGTTGTGCTTACAGAGGTCACACTGCTGCCTGAATAGCTTCACTAACTAGTTTTCTTTTTTTTCCACACAAGTTCCACAGTGCTAATCTGGACTTAAAACAAAGCCAATACTTTGTTTTCCTTAAGTGTACTACTCAGGGTTAGTTGATAGTGACAGCAAAATGCTTTCTAAGCACCCTGTCTAGGAGCTGCAATTTCCACGATCATCATATTTCAGGAAGGTGCCCCAGTCTTTTGTTTGGTGCTAAGCAAGCAGAGGGTCCTCGAGCTGTCTTTCCAAGGGGTAAAGAATGCAAAGGAGTTTGTTAAAGTGAGAGTGAGCCCTTCAGACAGGTTGTGTCTGTGTGTTGGTAACATTTGGTTGGGTTTTTTTTTTTCTGTTGGAGAAGGTTTTATTTACTTGCAAAAAAAATTGCTCTCCTCTCTTGTGCAGTAGGAAGAATACTGCTTTTGTCTTCTTAGCTCTAACTCAAGTGTCTCAAAAAATGCAAATTTTTATGTGATCTTCCCTCAAATGCAAGTGAATCTGACTTAGAAATGGATTCTGAGGAGCAGCTTGACTCCACGCCTAAGATCAGCCAAACCAGTATTTGCTGTAGAGGATGGAAATGAACTAAGAGTGGTTCTCTTCTGAAGTTTACTTCTAAAACCTTGCCTAGTTTTGAAGGTGCTGGGTTGAAAAGACCCAGACCATTACTCTGTTCCTACTCACGCTCTTGTTTTGACTCCTCTCCTGCTGCAAAGGTTGTGTGTTAAGAAAGCACTTGAAGGGGGAGTCTTTTGCAATGGCTTTTTGTTTTGTGTTTTAGTGCTCTTTGAGTTTAGCCAATTATGGCTTCTGGGTTTTCTTTTGAGAGCTGCTGCTGAGGTAACTTGCCCGGGCTTTAAATAAAAGAATAGAGAACAAATGCTGCCATTGTTTCAAGGGGAAAAACCTATTTTTTCCCCCTCTTGACAAGTTTAGGTAGAATTATACCTGATAGAGAGTTCCTGGCACAAACCCCCAGACATGTAAAAACGTTACTTAAACACTAGATTGAGTTTCAGGAGTTCTGCTTCTTTCCCTTTTAAAACAGATGTTTGCTCAGCTCCTGAATACTAAATTTGCTCCTCAGAAAATTAGTAAGAATGTGAAGCTTGTAAGAATGTTTGGATTCTTACAGCTCATGGAAGGCAGACCAGAGTTAGTGATGCTGTATTTACTGAACACTTTTCCAGATTCTTGCCCCGAGTGGTATTTGGCTGCCTATTAAATGTAAGCAATCACGGATTAATTATTTTTTGCATTCCTGCGCTTTGAAGTGATTAAGGCAAGAAACTCGAGGGCTAACTGGCCATTCCGTCCATGTTTCCTGCTCCAAGGAGACAAAGATGGCCATCTCCCAACTCAAGCCACTTCAAATAACAGCAAGAGCAAAGTTGCCAAACTCCAGCAGTTGCTTTGATTAGTCACCGCCCTTACACAATATCTGACAGCCTTTAGCTACTGGTGACAGAGGGAAAATTAAAAGGAGAAAAAATCCCCAACCCAGAAACTCATCTTTCATTTTGTTCTTGCTGTAAAACGTATCCACTTTATTTCTGGCGATTAAGGCTCGCTGCGAGTTTACTACAGAGTTTTTTGCCCACTGGGGGGTGGTACATGCTACAAAACCTGGGCTTTTAAGAGCCACAAGTCAGATGTTTTTTGCTGCTGTCCAGTTTTCTCTGCTTTAATTACAACAAAGTCTCCCGTTGAGAAAAACAGAGGAAGCCACCAAAGGAGGGAATTAAAAGAAAAAATAAAACAAATCACTCTTTCACAGAGTTTACAGAATTTCTCATGCTGATTGTATTAACTGATGTATTTATCTGGCTGTTCTCCAGTTAAAATGGTATAAATGTACCAAAAAATAAAAAAAAAAAAAAAGAGAATTAGCATTTTAAATATATGCCAAGGGCTGCCTCTGTTTCTGGTATATCTGTGGAGCACAGAAGGCAGGAGAAAATACAGCTTTTAGAAGTGATTAAATGTGGATGGAAAAATAGAAAAGCTTGATAGCAGCATGAATAGAAGGATTAGAATAACCATAGTATATTTAAAGATAATTGGCTTTCTATAAACCCAGGTATACCTTTTGTTTATGAAATATTTGAAACTCGAGCTTAAACAGGACTGTATAATATGGTCTTGGAATAAATTAAAGGAAACTTGAGGGTGGGTTTTCTTTTCAGGGAGGGAAGGGCACTGAAACCTCTTAAGCATGACCTAATGCATGGCATACATTGACAAGGAAAACACATACTGATCTTTCTGTTCTATAGCAAATAATTATTTCCTTTGTACACTTGAATTGACAAATACATTTTTCAGGCTCATTCAAAGAAATGTTCATTAAGGCACCGTATCCCCGGGCAATAGATGGGTGAGCATAATTGATGGTTCTATCTTTCTGGGCAGCATATTTTAGACAGGGAAATTGGGGTCAGGATAATGAACTGATTTTTTAAAGTCTCAACATTTTCAACCTCGTCTCCCTATACTTTCCCTCTGCGTAAACGATTTACATGCAAATGCAAAACGTGAATCTTCTAAGAGGCAAGGAGAAATGCATTCAGCTGACGTGCTGTTTCGCAGGGCTAAGATTTAATTGTAGAGTAATTCTGCATTTCGGTGTGAATGTGGCATTCAAAACACCGTCCTCCGTGAACTGACCAGGGTTGATCCCTTGCAGGAGGGAAGCGACTTGCCCTCAGCCCAAATTAACAAGCCGTCGCTACGAGCATTCCACGAATTAATTACAGACACTCGCAACACTCCTCGCAACTTTGCCTGGATGTGCCAGGGTTGAGCTCAAACCCCTCTGCGGTCAGGGAGATTAAAATTGAGGCGACCTCAAAGAGCAGGGCTGAGCCAGAGAGGCAGCTGTCTGTGCAAGAGCCGGGCTTTTATTCACCGAGGGGATGAGCTTGGAAACTAGGCAGGAGCCAAAAAAACCCAACCAGCCCCCAAATGAGAAAGCTGTGTCTGGATGCTGCGAGCCACGGCAGATGCTGGAAGCTGCGCTGGGAAATGCGGGGATACTGTGGCTTCGCCTGATCAACTAAGTTGCAGCTCCTAATTGCGTTCGAGGAAATGGGTTGAAACAAAAGGTTCTGGCACATCCAGCAGTCGAGAAATGGTTTCTGGGGTCACAATCACGTAGAGACGATTCGTGCAAAGGAGCAAAGAGGTGAACTATTTATTGGCGAGCCATCTATAAATGAATTCGCTGCGCCTGTACGAGGGCAGAGAATCGCTTAACATTAACCGCTGAAAAGTTGATTAAAACTAGACGAGGACCTACGGAATGGCAGGAGGATTAGCAGCCGGCTCTTCTTGCCCAAGAAAGTGGGGCGTCGGGGCAAGAATTTGGGCCTGTTGCATTCTTTCGGTGCATCCATTTTGTTGCCCATCTCCTCACCCGCAGACTTTGTGGTGCGGGGGGTCAGCGCTGCGCGGGGGCGCGAACGCCGCGCCTCGGCTGCTCTGTTCTTTTATTTATTTATTTCCCCCGCGCCTCCCAGGTAGCTGCAGCACGGAGGGATGGATGGAAGTTCTCAAAGCCGGGGAGAGATGCGGGCTGCGGGCGGCAGCATCCCCCCTCCATCCGCGCTCGAACGCGGCCCGGGGTCCCGCAGCGCGGTCCCTCCGCCCCCGCGCACGGCGGGTTGGCGGCGGCTGCTTCTCCCGGGGCCGGGGCA